>APFE030583125.1:0-75320 GCA_000404065.3 Pinus taeda | reverse complement strand
AGTAACTCTTACCTTCCAATATACGAAGTTTGTCCCATCAAACACCGGTGGCCTGATTGATGCTTCCCTCTCATAGTTCCTCATGATAAAAGATCTTCCTTCAAGCGATCAAGCTTCTTCCGGAGGACCTGCTATGATACCAATTGTTGGAAATAATACTGAGAGGGGCGGGGTGAATCAGTATTATCAAATTAATTTCAATATGCCTTCCTTAATTTATTGATCATTAACTTGTATATAATAATGAGCATGAAACAAGAAAAACAGATAGTCACACCAAAGAACACCAGATATAAGGTGGAACCCAATGTGGGTGAAAACCACCTGCTGCAATATGTCTCTATCTTCTTTCAAATTAGAAACTCCTTTTACAATGGTCTTGTACTGGTGCAGTCCTTTACCAGTACGCAGGCTGCAACCTGCAGAGAGCTACAACTCTCTCTCGTTTTCCAGTCTCTCCTGGAAGGGAGCTACAACCCCATAGCTCTTTTCTTTAAGGACCATGTTTCATAAATTTTCAAACTGGATCCAAGAAGATCAAATCATCAAGTACATGCAAATCACCCAAACTCCTTATACAATCAACCAAGAGTCACCCAATTTCTTAGAATGTTGTAAACAGAAAGATAGTACCAGAAATATAAACCCAGAACTCTGCAACAATAGATAAAAGATAATCAATAACTGTTTTAATACAGATCCGCGGTTTTTCCTTATCTGGACTGCGTGACTCCACACCCAGCCTTATGTTATCCTGCGTATCCACGCAAGGCGCCTTCTGCTATACTGCGTATATCCGCACTTCACCTTCTGTCTTACTGCGTAGTTCTATTGTGCCAGCACACCTTCTGCTTCTATCGTGCCGCGTACTTCTATGTATCTCCACAACGTCTCCTTGTATCGCACCGCGTACCTCTAACCTTGCTTCGCACAGCTTCTTTTGCTTCGTCGCGTGCCTCCGCAGTGTACCCTCTGTTGCATCGCGTATTTTTACTGCATCACCGCACTGCGCCTTCGATCGTGCTGCGAGCCCCCACACTGTTCCTTTCTTTAGACCGTGTACCACCGCACTGCACCTTTCACTAAATTGCGAGCCTCCGCATCTGCACTATGAATTACCTGCGGACCTTTGATTTGAACCGAACTAACATCCCTCCAATGTACCACTGACAGTCAGATGCACAGATCTGATCATGCGCCCGAGAGATCACGACTTCATAGATTCACCTTCAAATTTACTTTGATTTAGATCAAGCATTTTACATTGACAACCCAATATTTTAGATCTTAAGATATTCAATTGAAAAGATGCCTTAGCTAAGTGATCTCCTTCCCTATTTATAGTCAATCCCTTATTCACACCATGGGACAAAACCATCAATAACCAATACAAGGGATCCAAACCAGGGCTAAAATAGATCCTATACCACGGGCCAAAATCATAGCATCAGAAATGGTGGGCTAAATACCACGGGCCAAACATAAGAAACCGCACGTGAGCGCGCTTCACTGCCTTGGAGTGAGTGAACTGGGGTTCCGCACCTTCTGAACGGGTAACGTGCGGGTATGGCCGCACCTCCTGGACGACAAACCTGCGGGTCTGCACCTTTTGAACCATTCACCTACGAGCCTCTTAATTTCCATAATTTTGAGATCCTGAACAGACCATTGCCACTTGAGTGAGTTGCCATCAAGTACAACACCTATATCATAGAGCCATACCAGAATCATAATGCCAACAATCTCCCCCTTTGGAACACCTGTATCATAGAGCCATACCAGAATCATAATGCCAACATAACTGATTGTTCCCTAGCTTCCCATCTATGATCTACATCATATATATCCTTCGGCTCTAGGCCGTTTATACTAATTACATATAATTCTTGTTCAGGCCTCTTGGTCGAACAGACTTAGAAAATCAAATTACAAACTTGGCCAATGGTTATAACACACATGAGCTTCGCTAAGTCGTAATCTATCTTTGAAGAAAAATCCCTGGATGCATGCCACCTACTTCAGTTCATCAGCAGTTAGACTCGGAGTCAAATATCAAGATCCTTCCTCATGGAAGATAGCTCTCGGAAATCTCGGACAGTGGCAATGTAGGAATCTTCCTGCACTAGTCAACTCATACATTATTAACACTACGTTCCATGATTGCTTCTAGGATATCAATATGAGTTACAAGAAATATGTAAATATTATGAAATCTATATAAAAAGATTAATAAAGTGTTGTAACAAATATTAATATAAACTATGAGCATGTGTAGGAAAAGGGTAACCATCTTGTACTAGTGTAGGAAAGAAGGGTCTTGTATTAAGGTAAAACAAAGGTTGATATTGATGGAAATGGGGTAAAAATAAGGCAATTTAGGATACCAACAAGAACTTGAAAAAAGAAAAACCATTTCTTATTAAGCGGGGAGTACTAACTTAGGTGGACATTGGTGGGAACCCACCTCCTTCACTGATTTAATAGTTCTCTATATTCTTGGATTTGTTTTTATGGTTTTTGGGTTCCAAACTTCTAGGGCCCTTTTGAGGCCCTAAGGAATGTTTTTTGGAAATTGCAGGGGCTAGTGGGTTGCCATGGCATACTCTAGATTTGGTAAACAGTTTTGTTCCTTGAATAGTTATTTCCAATTGGCTATTATGTACCCCGAATGTATATTGTACGCAAAATTTGCGCCATAGTGAAGTTAATGTACCAACTAACAACCTTGGGTTTGTAAACCTTTTGGCACTTCATCTTCTAGGGTTAGGTTTTACACCTTTAGGATTATTTATTTATATGAATATGCCATTCTTTCAACCTCTTGTAACATCTTTTGTGAATGTATGTAGCCACAATCTCTATCTCTTCAAAGACAATTACAACCATTATGGCTAGTTTATTTCCTACAATATTCTGCTACTTTGCTAATTAATAGAAGGTCTATTTACACCATATTGCTATGATTTCTATCATATTTATTTGTCTATGTGTTTTATTTCCTTTCTTTCCTCTCCTTATACAATTTGGATCAATGAAACTTCACTTCCATCTTCAATAGGGATTTGTTTCTTCCTTAGAGTCCTTCTCTAGTTTCTCCCAATCTCTCAATTTTCCCTCTAATATGACCTCTAAGTTGGAATCTTTGTTTCCTCTTGATCCAAATTGGATCCTAGAACATTCTCTAAGTCTTCAAGAGCTCTTTATGCCAAAGATTCAAAGTCTTATAAAGATCAAGCTTATTAGAGATATCCTCGAAAACAATTGCAATTTGTGAACAGCGCGGAGCAACGAGGACCCTTAGTTAAGCATGTAGGCCGTTGGCCCATGGTAACATGCACTACCATAAATTAGCAAAGCTAGAGGTCAAATTAAGAAATGGGGGTAGTTTTTGATATGCGATTAGACAAGTCGTTAATTGCATATTGCCAAGCAAATCCCTCAAAGAAGGAAAAGCCCCGAGCGCCCGGACCTGAAAGGTTATAAAATATAATGAATATCTCGCTAATTCTATCAGAGGCAAGGTCCCACAAAAACTGGCAGAATATCAGAAGGGTTTCTAGCAGTAACTGGCTTCAATCGACTCCCACCCGATACCACACAAGGCGTACCATGTGTTTAACGGAAGAGAGAGAAAACCGCTCACATCGGACATTAAACAACATGTTACTTATCTGCTCAATATGGATGATGACCGTTGGATCTAAAGGCTCTAGATCAACAACAAATATGTGTTCTGATGAGTGACCAGATTTGACGAGGTAAACAGGCAGAGTTGTATAGGATTTGAAGTTCGAAGTGGATGATGCATTGGCAAAAAGTCATGTTTTGTGGGCATTCTTGGAGTTAACAAAATAAACGGTCATTTTGAGAACGTCCAAGAGAAATGACACTCAGTTCGTTACAAAATAGGTGGCCACCTCCCTGTGAGGCATTATACAGTGTTGATTATGCAGAATAGAGGGATTCAAATGACCAAAGTTAGGGAAATCGGAAATTTGGGAAGCGGAAACGAACAATCAGAAAGTAGATTGGCTTTAAAGCCATGAACTGATAGAGAAAGAAGGGAGTAAGTTAGATGCAAAAAGCTAAGAACAGAGAGAAGAAGTCGAGCTGACCTGCAGAAGAAAAAAAGTAGCATCGAGCTAGACAAAGCTAGAGAGAGTTAGAGGGTGTGTACTCTAGAGAAGGCTTGAGAGGTTCAAGTGAACTCCTATATTTATGTCTGTCATGTATGAGTCTCAGATTGGGATCATACTACTGTGACCAATAGAGGTCGAGTTTTAGTAAGTAGAGTTTGTGTAATCCAGAGACTTGGGGGATCCAAGTACAGTCTTGCTAATCTATATCTACTATGTGAGACTCAAATTGAGCTCACTGTTGTAAAAAATATGCTTTTAAAAACATAATAGAGAGGCCACCACTGAAGGTTGGACTAGGAGATGTAGCCCAAGAGTATTGGGTGAAATCCTTATTAAACTTGTTGTGTTTACATGCTTGTCTGTTATGTTTTCTCTATCTGCTTCAGTGTTTATGTATTTCACAATCTTATCGATCCGTTGCATAAAATAACATAGGCACATCCATACACATGAGTCTGTAATACGTTAATTCTTTGTCTTAGATCAATATCAGATCAAGTGGTATCAGAGCTCTAGGTTACTAAGGTTAGACAAGCTTGAGCAGGATTTTTATTGAATGAAAACTAGATCAAAGCTTAAATTAGGAGAAGGGGAGTTGGTTGAAGCTAACCCAGAAATTGGAAGTGTTTACCTAAAGAGGAAAATGTCAGAAGAATGTCCCTTGGAATCGAACTCCTATTTCATGGATAGTTTCATGACCATGAGAGCCATGGTAGAAGAAATGTATAGAAAATTTAAGAAAAGTAGAGATGAAGATTCATCAAACTCCAAACAAGATAAAGGAGCATAAGAATCTCTCCTCCATGACACTCTAAAGGCAAAGGGAAAGAGGAAAAACTTCCCACACCTCCTAATTGCCCTGAAAATAAAAAGAAAACATCTTTGATTAAATTAGATGTTAAATTTGATTTGCTGATATATGATGGAGATTGAATGCAGAGAAGCTAGATAATTGGATTAGACATATTGATGTATATTGTAGGGTACAAAGCATTGATTTAGACAAGAGTAAGATTCAACTGACTAACTTATGCCTTGGAGGCATTGCCTTGGTATGGTAGGAAGGCAGGATGCAAGCTAACATGAAGAAGCATGGTAAAATTCTTTCAGTCTGAAGTGAATTTGTTTCTACAATTAAAAAACAGTTCTATCCACTAGCTTATATGTAGCAAGCCATGATGAGTTGGTAAACTCTTTGACAATTAAAGGGGAAAAGTGTGCAAGGATACACCCAAGAATTTAGGAAAGGAGCTTTGATTCTAGGAATTTCTTTAGACTCACCTGAAACTTTTCTGAAGTATATAGGTGGTCTACACAACTATTTAAAGCACACCATTCTCATGTTTAATCCCACTAGCATAGATGAGGTATTTGTTCAGGCTACACATCTAAAGGTTAAAGGCAAGAAAGTGAACCTAGAAGTTGAGGGATCATCAAAACCCACTGCAAGCAACAATAATGAAAAAAGAAAACAAAAATGGAAAGAGAGGAAGACAAATACTGTAGAAAATACCAAATATTCATGCACTCACTACAAGAAGGATGGGCATGATGATGAACACTGTTGGATTCTGCATCCGGAGCTGAGGCCCAAGAAGTACGATGGAAAAAGGAAGAAGACTATTGTAGCTATTCAAAAAGATTTGGGGTCAGACTCAGGGGACGAAACAACAATGCCACCCGTAGGTATAAAAAGTAAAAATTCTGAAGCATCTACTAGTAATTCTGCACAATCTACTGATAATGAAGAAAATGAGAGGAAAAGACATGAGTTTTTTCGTATTAGAGTTATTTCCAAGAATCAAAAGATTGATACTTTGTTTGATAGTGGCTCACAAGTAAATTTAATTTCTGAAGCAATTGTAAAGAAGTTTGGATTACTAACCAAACCTCACAAGAAGCCATATCCATTAGGTTGGTTATGTGATAACACAAAGCTACAATTGACTAGACAATGTAAAATTAGGTTTTCTTTTGGGTCAACGTTTGTAGATGAGGTTGAGTTAGACAGTGTTCCCTTGGATATATGTGGAATTGTTTTAGGAAGTCCTTACTTTTTTTTCCCATAAGGAAAAATTGTAATTTCATTATAAAGAGGAAATTACATTCTGTAGATGTTGGTGAATATGCAATGCATGATCATAATCATGTATAACAAAAATTGTTCCTTTGATCCACGCAGGGGGCAACAAAAATAAAACAAATCTATGAGGCATATGATAAGAAACCTGTTATCATGTACAATGTCAATATATACAATCAAAAAAGGCTTGTGCCTGATCAAAAAAACATAACTAAATAACATATCATGAGTTACACATCAAGTTGCATAAAAGTTCTATGATAATATTGATAGAAGGCTTCTCCATTATGTTCTCTAATCATCTAGAAGCTCGACTCCCCGATCGCAGTCTCTTTGGATAAGCTATTAGCAGCTCCTCTCTGCTCCCTGTACATATGTGAGCAAGTAAATGTGTCAAAATATGAGATCAATCTCAATGTCTCTTCTAATATGTACAGTAATGTATATGTAGAACATCTAGTTTTCCTGTTCAGCCAATCACAAATTATTTTAGAGTCCCCATAAAGTTGTAAATCTGTGCAATTTTTCTCCAAGGCGAATTGTGTGAGATGTTTTGCAGGAAGGAGCTCAGTTGAGTTGTTTCTACATCTGCAGAATCTAATCAGCATGCTGTAAGAATGATGATGGGATAGGTGAAGAATAGCCCCCCACCCCTCCACAGCCTTGCTCTTGGGCTGCACCATCAAAAAATGCCCAAGGTTTGTTGAAATTTATTTATAGATGAGAGGGGTTGCGTCGATTACTGGGAGGAGGATCATCTGGAATGAGTGAGTAATCAGCAATGAATTTAGTTGCCAGAGCAACCCAGTTTGGTGCTAAGTCTTGAAATATGCTGCGATTCCTAACAATCCAAATTGTCCAACAGATTAGCAGTGGCAGATTCCGAAGCTTGTGTGTGGAGGAAGTGTGATACCAGATTTGCTAAGAAACAAGCATAGAGTTTTTAGCCCAGGTTGCAGTAGGAATGATGGGCGGTTGGATAAGTTTCCACAGGTTACATCTTACTGAACATTCTAAAAAAAGGTGAGAAGTGGACTCATTTGCGTGCTTGCAGAAGCAGCACCAGTGGGGACCATTTTGTGCTTGCTTGTGGAGGTTTTCTCCAGTAGGAATTTTGTTCCAAAGGATGGTCCACATTAAGAGTCTAGATCTTGGGTTGGGGGGTGGGGGGTGGGCCTTGAGTTTCCAAACATGTCTCCACCAGTCAGCTAGTAGCAGAGGCTTCCTTGGCATTGCCAAAGTCAAATAACCATCTTTAGGTGTATACCTACCATTTTTTGAAAGTGCCCAAATAATCTCATCATCACCATCAAGTATATGGATGTGGGCATCCATGAGGGCTTGGATGCACTCCTCCCATTGCTGAGTCCAAATAAGAGAAATGTTTAACTATTGTGTAGATTTCCAAACTTGTTGAAGGAAAGTGGAATTTTCCAGGTCAACAATTTGTGATATATAAGTGAAGTTCTGTTCCTAGAGATAATAAATGAGATCTTTGGGTAGTCGATGCATGTCCCCACATCCCACCCAAGTATCAAGACCAATGCGAACAATGTGTCTTGATCGAATTCTCCAAGTGATACCTTCCCTGATTGGGCTCAAAGCCTTTAGTATAGCCTTCCAAATAATTGAGACACTTGAGCTACTTAGATGGGCTCTCCTAATCTAGTCCATGATGTGTAATGGAGCGATATATTTGGCATATGTGACCCTCATCCATAGGTTGTCTGCTGATACTAATTTCTAGCCAAGTTTTGCAGCAAGTGCTAATGAGAAATCCTCTAACTTTTTAGGCCCCAACCTCCCCATTTTCTGGTAGATTCAGGGCCTCCCACCTGACCCAAGAAAATATCCTTCCCTGTTTGTTCCCTTGCCAAAGAAACCTACAGCAGAGGGCTTGTATTCTATTGAGAATGCCTCTGGGTATCTAGGCCAAGGACATCTAATGAACTGGGGTGGCCTCCAGGACACTTTTGATAAGAGTGAGTCTTCCAGCCCACGAAAGATATTTGAGGTACCATGTCTTTAGTATTTTCTCCATCTTGGATGAGCCAAGTCCAGCCAGTAATTTTGTATCCTAGTGGCTTCAACTTGTACCCCAGATATTTTAAAACATCAACTAAATGTAGCTGAGTGAAGTGGAAGCACTGAAGTGAAAAAAATATCTCATGTAAAGTAAATTCAACTATTGTCAAGGTGGGCTTGCTGTCATTTATGATCGTACCTATTACCACTTGGAAGAGGGTGAAATTTACCTTAATGTACTAATGTCCCCAATACTGCCATTGATAAAAACCAGGATGTCATCAACAAAAAGAAGGTGTGTCAGGGTGCAACCTTCTGTTATCTTTATGCCTTCTAGTCTACCCCTTTGATGCTCTTATTTGATGAGATTGCTGAGACCTCCCATCACGAGAAAGAAGAGCAAAGGCAAGAGGGGACATCCCTATCTCAGACCCCTTTCAGAGGTAAAAAAAGGAGATGCACTTCCAATCACTAGGACACTGAAAGGGATATTAGTAATTCAGCTCATGATACATTTAATGAATAAGTAAGGGAAGCCTAAATGAGTTAACAACATTCTAATATAAAGCCAATTAACTCTGTCGAATTCATTCGATAAATCAACCTTCATAATCATACATTTGCCTCATCTTGAGTGTAAAGTATGAATTACTTCCTGGGTAGTGCCAGCAGCTTCATGGATCTGTCTATCTTATAGAAAAGCAAATTGATGAGAATAGGTTTCATCCCGATGGCAATAATCTTGAGTATGATATTATATATGCAATTGCAAAGAGATATGGGGAAAAAGTCCTCAAAGGAGTCTGGGTTGTCTTTCTTCGGAATGAGTGCAAGGAAGGTAAAGGTGATAGAATTTTCAAGAAAGACTTTGATTCTCGAATCCTCAACTATTTCAAGTAGGTCTTCCCCAGTGATGTCGAAAAAAGGCAAGTAGAATTCAACTGACCAACCATCAGGCCCTGGACTCTTATCCTTTTTGAACCACTTTAAGGTGTGTTCCAATTCCTCCAGAGTGACTGCCTTTATTAATTCATCTCCTTCCACAGGATCGACAAATCTGGGAAAGGGTTGTGTAACCCTGATGATTTCTACAAGTTTTATCGCCCTGGGGGCTTGGTATGTACTTTTGAAGTGTGAGGAGGCAAGTTAAAGAAGTTGTGAAAAGTATTTTGAATCTGCCCCTGATCATTCTGTAGTTGCCATATGGTGTTAATCGCCTTTCTTCCATTAGCGAATTTATGATAGAATTTAGTGTTTTCATCCCCTTCTAGCATCCAAATGGCTCTGCTTCTCAGGCACCAGGTTTCCTCATTTTCCTTAAGAATTATAACTCTCTCAGCATAATGAGAAACCATCCTATCATTATGTTCTTCTGAGGTATAGGTGCCTCCAAGATTATTCTCAAAAGCAACAATTTTAGGTTCAATTCTACAGAGAGTTTGTTCCTCCTGTATTCTTTTGTTATGAGCCCAGAGTTTTGACATCTTCTTAAGGGTTGTAAGATTTTGTATAAATCTTCTGGTATTGTCTTCCCTTCTCCCAGGGGGGTTCGCTCTCCAAAAATCAGAGACCAATTTTTTAGAAGAGTCGACCTTGAGATAGATAGATCAAAACTTAAAGGGTCTTTTAGGTTTTGCTCGCCCCTGTTCTATTTCTAGGTAAATGGGAAGGTGGTTAGAGATTCCACCAGTACCAACCCAGTGTCTAACTTGAAGCCCCAAGTCCAACACCTTTTCTTTAAAAAGGAAGTGGTCAAGTCTATGGGCCAGACTGTCTTCCCCAGTATTTTTGTTCCTAAATGTTCTTAGGGTTTTACAGAGGGGATATCTATTAGATGGTGGGAATCCAGTTTAGAAAAGAATAATCCGAGATAGAGTCTCAGTGAGCCCTATTTATCCTAGGATTTAGCATGTCTGATGGAAAAATTAAGGTCTCCACCTAGGATCAGGTGGTCGGTAAAAAATGAACAAAAAGTTAGGAAGTTCTGACAAAATGCAGGTCTATTTTGGCATGGGCCATAGAAATTTAAAATCCAAAATTGTATCCCTAGGTCTGTAGAATTGACGTCTGCTATAGGATGACCCAGCCCACCCCAATAGTTATGAATTTTAATGGTATGGGAATTATAGCCCAAAGATAGTCCTCCTGACCTCCCATGCGCATTGAGTCCAATAAAGATCCAACCAGGAAGCATGTTTTGGAGAGACTACAAAATGTCTAAAATAGGTCCCATGGTTTCTTGCAGAAAGATAATATCAAGCGGAGCAGTTTTTAACAGTCGATGAAGAGCTAGTTATTTGTCCAGCCTAGCCAGCCCTCTACAATTGTAGGAGAAAATCTTCATGGAGGGGGGGTATGCTAGGATTATCTGGCTCTAAGCGTCCCTGGGATGGTAGATTGAACCCCCAAATAAATCTCATCTTCTGTTGTGCCTTGGGCTTTAGAAAGGAAGGCGGATCATCCCCTCTGAAGTTTTGGGGGAGGGATAGGGTGGAGAATCTCAAGCCCAAAATGATCCTGGGCTTGTCTCTTAGATTGTGAGCATGTCATGTATCTCCCAGGAGGGGAGACCTAGAGGGAAGGAGTAGTGGACGGGGGATGAGAGGGAGGATTTGAGTAGGGTGCAGAGAAGAAAATGGGGTCGAATGAAATTGGGTAGGTGAGTGGAGTAGTATTAGGGGAGATTGAACTAAAATCCTGACCCAGATGATCAATTGAAGGGTTTATTACATAAAATTCTGAGAAAGTACTAGATAAAAAATAGTCAATATGAGTAGTGCTGCAAGTGGGAACAGGGATGGTGGAAAAGTTCATACCTGACGAGGGCAGGCCATCAAATGGCAACAGTGGATGAGATAGAGGAGGCTGCCCTTGCTTCTTGGGCTATGGAGGAGCCACTGCCTCTTCTGCTGGAGTCTTCTACTGTCTGGCCAGGATCTCAGATGCATCCGGGACCTGTGAGGCCAAGGGAGCCTGACTCCTAGGTTGTGCATCATGTTGAGTATGCAGATGGGAGGCCGTATCCTATTCTGAGGCTTGTTTTTTCTTTTTGTTCAGCAGAGGGTAGCCCTTCAAAAGGTGCCCAACTTTATGGCACAGTTGGCATTAAAAAGGAATGCCCTCATAGTCTATCAATTGACGTATGGTGTGGTTCCTCCAACGAATGTTTATAAACTCAAGCAAACCCTCTAAAACGTCCAAATGTACCAAAATCCTTGCATATGTTAATTTCCCTGAGGTATGGTATGAATCGTTAAAGGTGAGGTAAGTACTGAGGGCATTTTCTATATGCTTGAAGACATCCTTCATCTAGAAATGCAAGGGTAAATTGAGCAAGTGTACCCAAATAGGACCTACATCCACCCTCTCACGCCGGGTTGAAAAGGAGTGTCCATCTTTGGAGGAGAATAGGGGCAAGATCTAGGTGGCAGACTATGGATAGCACCCAGTTGGTGTGCTCCAAACATTTGAAGTGCAATGCGAACCATCCTTTGACAAGGGTTTGTACCTTTGGAATATCCTTCAGGTTTTCTCCCCAAACCTCCGAGACCCATTGCTGCAATTTAGCCACACTGTAATGTTTGCCTCGCACCCGTTCGACCAAGACTTTCTTTCCTATGTCCATGGTGTCCAGTAATTTTATGTCTTCTACAAAATTGAGAGGCACGACACAGGCTTAAAGCTTTGGACCCCTATTCTTTCTTGAATGCCCAGAAATGCCAACGTCCGTCACCTCCTGTGACGAAGAGGAAAGTGAAGGTCCCAGTGGAGAAACCCTAGGGTTGTCATATGCCTCCTGCAGGATGGTAGCAAAAATGTCGGAGATAGGTCCGATGCCTATGAAGTGCCCCCGAGAGGGAGCCGAGGAGGTCTACGGAGTAGTAGGTACCGGGCCTACAACTGTCGAGCCCTGGGGGAGATCAGTGGGAGTGGAACAAGTCATTGCCGAAAGAGGGTTCTGAGCATTATCTATTCCTAGGGTTTGATCAACTAGTTTAAACGGTGGGGCAATGAGTGCTAGGGAACATGACGAGATAGTATGAGTAATGAGATTAGGGGGGGAGGCCACTTCTTTAGGGAGGGTAACCGTTGAAATGTGAGGGTGAGTTATCAGAGGAAGGGCTTCAATCTCATTGGTAAGGTCATACATGAAGGGGAAGAGACTGGCAGTAGTGGTCCTAGAGGGTGTCCATGAGGGCACATCCTCCAAAGGGTCCAGGAAATCGCCCAGGTCATCCATGATTTTCGGGGGAAGTTATGACAACTTCCAGAAGAGGACAACAAAACAACAAAAAACCGTGGTTAGTCACCAGGAAGACCTGTAAACCAGAGCACAAGAGGGAAATCACGAACAGCTAGAGGCACTCTAAGCAAATAAATGGAGCAGGTAAGTGTAGGAGGGTGCTAGGTTTGATATATGGTTAAGGGGTAGGTGTAGACAAGCTTCCATGGGAATGTGCCGCCAGCGGTCGCAGCATCGAAACCCAGGACCACCCCTCATCGAAACCTCCTTGGGCCCCATCAATGATTGGTATTTATTAGGAAGTCCTTACTTGTATGATAGAAAAGCTATTTTCTATAGGGCAGAAAAAAAGTATCAACTCATTAAAATTCAATATATTTTAAGAGCTCATAAACTTAAGGATAATTATACTCTCATAAACTCAAGGTAGATGAAAAGAATTGTAAATTCATGCAAACAATTTTTACTGATGGTTGTAAAGGAAAAGAAACTTGATAAAACCAATGTATTTGACAGTTGTAATGGTAAACAACAAGCTGATTTAGAAAAATTTGTTTTAGAATATGATATACTATTTCAAGAACCTAAAGGCCTACCACCCAAAATGGAAATAGTACATGATATTAATTTGCAGCAAGATGCTCCATTGCCTAACATCAGAATGTATAGGTTGTCTGCTTCAGAGAATGCAGAAATCAAGAAGCAGGTATAGGAGTTGCTCGAGAAAGGGTTCATAAGACCTAGCACATCGCCATGTGGGTCTCCAATTGTATTGATGAGAAAGAAAGATGGCTCATGGAGAATGTGCATTGATTACTGAGCACTGAATAAGATAACGATAAAAAATCATTATCCCCTTCCTCACATAGATGATCTACTAGATCAGTTGAAAGAAGCTGTTTATTTTTCCAAATTGGATTTGCATAGTGGCTACCATCAGGTTAGAGTTACAGAGCAAGATGTATGGAAGACTTCTTTTAAAACAAAGCAGGGATTGTATGAGTGGTTGGTTATGCCTTTTGGCTTAACTAATGCTCCTGCTACTTTCATGAGAGTAATGAATGATGTACTCAGACCTTTTATTGATGATTTTGTCATTTTATATTTAGATGACATTCTTATATTTAGTAAAACATGGGACGAACATTTGAAGCATGTAAAGCAGACTCTAGATGTTTTGAAAAGAGAAAATATTTATGTTAAGCTCTCAAGATGTGAATTTGGAAAAACATATTTGAATTATTTGGGTCATATTGTAGGGGGTGGTGAATTGAAGATAGATCCCTCTAAGGTTGCAGTCATTGTAAACTGGCCTAAACCCAAATCTACTACTGAAGTTAGAAGCTTCCTAGGAGCAGCATAGTATTGGAGAAAGTTTGTTTCTAACTTTTCCTTGATTGCATCTCCCTTACATGCTTTAATAGGATTGAACAAGTTGTTTTAGTGGGGAGGCAAACAACAGAAATCCTTCAACACCTTGAAAGAAAAGATTAGTACAACACCAATACTAGCACGCCCAATCTTCAAAGACCATTTGAGATTGAAACAGATGCCAGTGGCTATGCCATGGGAGCAGTGTTGATGTAGAATAGTAAACCCATATGTTATCATTCTCAGACATTTAATTCTACAATAGTTAATTATCCCACATATGATAAAGAATTGTATGCATTAGTATAGAGTGTGAAAAAGTGGAAACATTACCTAATGGGAAAAGAGATAGTTATACATACTGATCATCAACCACTTCAATATTTTCACTCACAAACTACATTGCAGAAATCAAGACACTATAGGTGGAAGGGTTTTTTACAACAGTTTCTTCTTGTCATCAGATATAAAAAGTGCATAGACAATAAAGTTGTGGATATGTTGTCCAAACCAATCATAAATGCATCTACTGTACTTAAGCATAATTTAGTATTGCATGAAAGCTACATTGAATTGTATGCTCAAGATATAGATTTTAAATATGTATATGCAACTTTAAGCCATGGCAAACAAGTAGAAGAATTAGATTATCATGTTAAGGACCAAATCTTGTATCATTTTGGAAAGTTACACATTCCACAAACTGAAAGAGTAAGGATAATTCGAGAAGTAGACACTTCTCTAATATTAGGTCACTTTGGGGTAAGTAAAACAGTTGCACAGCTGAAAAGATTTTGTTATTGGCCAAAAATGAATGAAACAATTTCTAGATATGTAGGAGGGTGTACCATGTGTGCTAAAAGCAAGCCCAACAATAGAAAACTAGGTTTGTAGACTCCACTATCAGTTCCTTCTCATCCTTGGGAAAGTGTTTCCATGGACTTTGTTGGGGGACTGCCTAAATCTAGAAAAGGTCATAACTATTTATATGTTATTGTGGATAGCTTCAACAAAATGTGTATTTTAGTACCCTATAATAAACATATTATAGCTGAACAAACTACAAAATTGTTATTTCAGCATGTATGGGCTCATTTTGGATTACCCACTTCCATTATATCTGATTGAGACTCTCGATTTGTTGGGAAATTTTGGTCGAGTTTGTGAGAATTCATGGACACCAAACAAAAAAAGAGCACAGCTTTTCATCCACAAACAGATGGCCAAACAGAAGTGGTCAATAGGACAGTGATACAGTTGTTCAAAGGCTATTGCAACAAGCATCCCAACCTTTGGGATGAACACCTATGTTATGTGCAGCATGCTTACAACTGAGCTAATCATTCTTCTACATAGAGATCTCCTTTTGAGACCTGTTTTGGTTTCACACCAAGGTCTCTCTTGGATTTTATCTTTGGTAAAGACATAGTGGTTGATGGACATAATGATGTGGACAAGGCAACCAAGTTCATTGAACAAATCCAAGGGATTCACCAGGCAGTACAGGAATAGCTGGAAAAGAGCCAAGCCAAGTACAAGGCAAGGCATGATAAGCATCATATTGAGCATAGTTTCAAAGTTGATGATCAAGTCTGGCTGTATATCAGCAAGGACAAAATGCAAGGTGAAGGTAAGAAGTTGAAGCCAATAAGGTATGGACCTTTCAAGATACTTGAGAAAATTGGTGAGAATGCTTTTCGCCTTGATTTTCCAGCTTACATGCACATCTATTCGGTTGTTAATGCAAAAAGCTTGAGACTATTTAAACCTTCATTGATTGAAGATCCCAAAGAGCAGTGTCAATTGCCTTCTAATAATGATCTGTTGCTTGAATATTTCAATGAATTATAGGAAGATACAATGTTGGACAGGAAGGTGAGAACTATGCACAGAGGGGATGTTGAATACCTTAGGGTTGGGCTCAAAGGTTCAAAACCAAGCAATGGAATATGGATAGAAATTGGGCAAGGGAGGAATTTATACCCTCACTTGAATGATGCTTAAGAACCAACTTTTGGTGGTCCAAAAGCTTTTTCATTAGAAGGAAGGTCGTGATCTGAATTGGATCCTAGAAAACTCTCTAAGTTTTCTTGAACTCTTTATGCCAAAGTGTCAAAGTCTTATAAAGATCAAGCTTATCAGAGATATCCTCGAAAACAGTTGCACTTTGTGAATAGCGTGGAGCAATGAGGACCCTCAGTCAAGCGCATAGGCCGTCAGCCCATGGTAATGCGTGCTGCCACAAATTAGCAAAACCAGAGGTCAAATTAAGAAACGGGGGTAGTTTCTTAAGTCGCTAATCGCATATCATCTGGAAAACCCCTCAAAGAAAGAAAAGCCCCGAGCGCCTGGACTCAAAAAGTTATAAAATATAATGGATATCATGTAGATTCCATCAGAGGCAGCGTCCCATAAATACTGAAAAAATATCAGAAGGGCCTCGAGCGCTAAGTGTTTTGAACTAAGTCCCACCCGATGTGTTAGTTCCAGTCTTTGCAACCTATCACCAGGGATCAACATGAGCTCTTACTAGGTTTGGTTTGGTTAGATGTTTTGCACATGACATTAAGAAAAAAATATGTCACAAGTGTTTCCATAAGAAGAATCTTGGAAAGATCTTTCCAACGGTCACACTCTCGTAACCGGCTCCCAGATTAGAAGATATGATCAAAATGAATGATTGATTCTTGGTTATGCATGTTTTGAGGTCAATTGCTACACACAGGGACAAGTTTACAACAAAATCAGTTTGGACAAGAATTTTAGAAAAGTGAAAGAGGATTTTGTCCATCACATACCAAGTAACAAAAACCTCCTTCAGTGTATGCAAAGGCATTACTATGTCAGAGGTATACAGTGATATTTGGAGCCTACATTAAAACAAAGCAAAATTTTCATTTATTTTACTCTTTTAGTCATTTTAGTACGGTGCCATTTTACAATAGCTGGAAAGTTATTTTTAAAAACCCAATGCGGATTTTATTAACCACGATCCATGTAACAAAAACCTCTTTCAGTTTATTCATAGGTGTCGTGAATTTGGATATGTGACTAGCTCTTTACAACTCATTTTCATAGATTTAAATTTTTTATGATTTTCTGTTTTAGAGATGATTTTTTGGCGCAAATTCCGAGCAACTGAAAATGAATTTCCAAAATTTGAGAGAGGTGTTTCTCCAAAATTCCCTTATCTACAAAAACCTCTTTCATTTTTGTAACAGGTTCTATGGTTTAAGAGATACGAGTTCATCATCAACACCTATTTTCAGAAATTCGGTCCAAGTTTAATGTAACAGATTCTATTTCGAAGAAGATGGTTGAGCTCAATTCCCTTAATATAGGGATGAGCTAAATGTATAAAGTTTATGAATTTCATAGTGTAGAAGTTTGATTTTGGCAGTAGAGAGACTGTCTTGGCTTTATGTAAATTTTTTCCTTAATATCATTTTAATATAGTATTCTTTTGCCCTTTGGATATGGGATTCACACAATGTTGATGTTTAGTATGTTTTTCCTATAATTCATTTACAAATTATGTTTTTTTTGCCTTGTTATAGCATTATCTAAGTGATATGTTAGGAATTCATCCGTAATGGTGCTCCTTTCATGATGATTTTGTTGTTAGTTGTAATGGTTGTCATTGCAGAATTCATCCTTGGCTAGATGCTTTGTTGAGCAACCTCGTTATTCTCTTTCATCTAAAGTTGTTGTTGCAAATCCATTCTTTGTTTGATGCCAGTAGGGCAGTGGGGTTTCTCCCTTATACTTCTCACATTTACAATCTTCACTTGGCTGAACATGGCACTTAATTTTCTCCAGGTTTTCTAGCAGAAACTGACATCAATTCCATAGTCCAGATCATCCTTTCTCTTGCTATTTCAACCCTAAAAAATCCAATCAAAAAACCCTAGAGCTACTATACCTAGCCTAAAATTTACATTAAATTCAGTCATCTCAAGCTCTAATTGCCAATATCCTAATTGAGATGGACAAGGAGTAGGGCTAGCTACCAGGTTAAGTGTGGTTTGATGTTACCCTAGACCTGCCCTTCTCAGCCTGAGGTAGATTTAGGCCTTAACATAGTGGCGACCATACTGGGGAAGAGGTGATAGATCTTCTTTGGGAAATATCATTCAAGTTGCAGATCTAATTGCTGATGGTGGACAGTAGTCAGACACATATGAAGGCTGAAGCATTCACCTGGCAACTCCAATTCAATCCAGAGATTCCAGCGCTCACTGATCTGTTCATGCACTAAAATAAAATGGTAGGCTATGTGGCAAACCCTGTGTTTTGTGAAGTTTTAAAAGAAGTTAGAGATCAATTAGTGGATATTGAAATTGATGAAGTATTTTTAATTACTATGCTTCAATGTTTGAGATCTCCAAAATTTCCTCCTAAAGCTAAAACTGATTTCTTTGAGTCAGTTGTTTAAAAATTTGAGAATGAGATTCAATATTTAAATGATCAGATCCAATCATATGAATTTCGAGATCCCAAAAAGTTCTTGGAAACTCTTCATCATTCAAAACAAGAAAAAGTAGAGCTGCTCGTGGATGCTTGCATTAACAGTTTGCAGTTGGAGGTCTGTGTTGGGGAGTTAGGACAACAAGTAGAGTCTGGTTTTTTTGATCCTCTTGTCGTATATATGGAATATTCTTTCAGTTTGAATGATAAGTCAGATTTTCTTTCACACAACCAAATTCAGTTTGTGCATGGATAGTTTTCAGCATTTACATTTGTGTCATGGTTGAAGCACTTTCAAGCAGCATCTTTGTCACAGTTACTTGAATGGTTGATATGGCATTACAACATCACTTGATCCATTGATTTTGTAGCAAAGTAAGGTAGGTTTGTGAAAGTAAATAAGTTACCAAAGGAAACATTTCAGTTTGGATTGGTATGAGTTGTTTTGAGTTTGTAGTTGTTTGACCGTATTTCCCAATGGATGAGACACTTGGTCTATGGTGTTCTTGACACCTCCAAGGAGCTGCCATCCCCAATAAGGCTGATGTTAGTTCTAGTCTTCGCAGCCTATCACCAGGGATCAACATGAGCTCTTACTAGGTTTTGTTTGGTTAGATGTTTTGCACATGATATTTAGCACAAAACATGTCACAAGTGTTTCCATCAGAAGAAGCTCAGAAAAATATCTCCAATAGTATATCACACTCTCGTAACTGGCTCCCAGATTAGAAGATATGATCAAAATGAATGGTTGATTCTTGGTTATGCATGTTTTGAGGTTAGTTGTTGCACACAGGGACAAGTTTAAAACAAAATTAGTTTGGACAGGAATTTTACAAAAGTGAAAGATGTGTTTGTCCATCACATACCAAGTAAAAAAAACCTCCTTTAGTTTATGCACAGGCATTACTATGTGTGAGATATGCAGTGATATTTGGAGCCTACATTAAAACAAAGCAAAATTTTCATTTATTTTATTGTTTTAGTGATTTTAGTGCGATACCATTTTACAACAGATGGAAAGTAATTTTGAAAAATCCAAGGAGATTTTGTTAACCACGAGCCATATAACAAAAACCTCTTTCAGTTTATTCACAGGTGTCGTGAATTTGGATATGTAACTAGATCTTTACAGCTCATTTTCACAGATTTTAATTTTTAATGATTTTCTGATTTAGAAATGATTTTGTGGCACAGATTCCAAGAAACTGGAAATGAATTTCCAAAATTTGAGAGAGAGTTTTATCCAACATGACTTTATCTACAAAATCCGATTTTAGTATTGTAACAGGTGCTATGGTTTAGGAGATACGAGTTCATCTTCAACACCAATTTTCATAAATTCAGTCCAAGTTTATGTAACTAATTCTATTTTGAAGAAGATGGTTGAGCTCAATTCCCTTAATATAGGGATGAGCTAAATCTATAAATTTTATGAATTTCATAGTGTAGAGGTTTGATTTTGGCAGCAGAGAGGCTGTCTTGGCTTTGTGTAAAAATTTTCCTGAATATCATTTTAATAAAGCAGTCTTTTGCCCTTTGGATCTAGGATTCATCACGGTGCTGATGTTTAGTATGTTTTTCCTATAATTCATTTACACATTATGTTTTTTCTACCTTGTTACAACATTATCTAAGTGATATGTTAGGAATTCATCCGTAATGATGCTCGTTTCATGATGATTTTGTTGTTAGTTGTAATGGTTGTCATTGCAGAATTCATCCTTGGCTAGATGCTCTGTTGAGAAACCTCGTTATTCTCTTTCATCTAAAGTTGTTGTTGTAGATCCATCCTTTTTCTGATGCTTGCAGGGTAGTGGGCTTTTTCCGTTATACTTCTCACATTTACAATTTTCACTTGGCTGAACATGGCACTTAATTTGCCCCAGGTTTGCCGACAGAAACTGACATCAATTCCATAGTCCAAATCATCCTTTCTCTTGTTGTTTCGACCCAAAACAAATCCAATCAAAAAACCCTAGAGCTACTATACCTAGCCTAAAATTTACATTAAACTCAATCATCTCAAGCCCTAATTTCCAATATCCTAATTGAGTTTGACAAGGAGAGAGCCCTCTCCTGACCTGGTAGGGCTAGCTACTAGGTAAAGCATGGTTTGATGTTACCCTAGACCTGCCTTTCTTAGCCTGAGGTAGATTTAGGCCTTAACATAGTGGTGACCATACTAGGGAAGAGGTGATAGATCTTCTCTGGGAAAGATCATTCAAGTTGCAGATCTACTTGCTGATGGTGGACAGTAGTCAGACACATATGAAGGCTGAAACATTCACTTGGCAACTCCAACTCAAGCTAGAGATTCCAATGCTCACTGATCCATTCATGCACTAAAATAAAATGGTAGGCTATGTGGCAAACCCTGTGTTTTGTGAAGTTTTAAAAGAAGTTAGAGATCAGTTAGTGGATATTGAAATTGATGAAGTATTTTTAATTAGTTTGCTTCAATGTTTGAGATATCCGAAGTTTCCTCCTAAAGCTAAAACTGATTTCTTTGAGTCAGTTGTTGAAAAATTTGAGAAGGAGATTCAATATTTAAATGATCAGATCCAATCATATGAATTTCGAGATCCCAAAAAGTTCTTGGAAACTCTCCGTCCTTCAAAACAAGAAAAAGTAGAGCTTTCTGTGGATGCTTGCATTAACAGTTTGCAGTTGGAGGTCTGTGTTGGGGAGTTAGGACAGCAAGTAGAGTCTAGTTTCTTTGATCCTCTTGTCGCATATATGGAATATTCTTTCAGTTTGAATGATAAGTCATATTGTCTTTCACACAACCAAATTCAGTTTGTGCATGGATGGTTTTCAGCATTTACATTTGTGTCATGGTTGAAGCACTTTCAAGCAGCATCTTTGTCACAGTTACTTGAATGGTTGATATGGCATTACAACATCATTTGATCCATTGATTTTGCAGCAAGGTAGGGTAGGTTTGTGAAAGTAAATAAGCTGCCAAAGGCAACATTTCAATTTGGATTGGTATGAGTTGTTTTGAGTTTGCAGTTGTTTGACCGTATTGCCTAATGGATGAGACACTTGGTCTATGGTGTTCTTGACACGTCCAAGGAGCTGCCATCCCCAATAAGGTTGATGTTATGTTATGTTGTCAACAGCAAAGCACTATTCTTTTTCTCCCAAGAAGTGCACTCTAACTATTGATAAGGAATGTGCTTTTCCTATTAACATGTAGTGCTTTCAAGTACCTCCAAGAAGTGCGCTCCATTGTGTCGAAGAAGTCTGTTAGGCCTATCTTGTGGAAATATTATGATTAAGCCTTATGAATTCATGTGCTCCGACTCTTAGATTTTCTATGGGAAGACTTGAACAATTAGAAAAAATATGATGAGACATGACTTTGATGACTTAAAATAAAAACTCACATGATCATTATGGGGCTCCAAAATTGAAATGAAGGAAAAATTTTGGAGGGTGTTGTAGCATCTATAGTAGGTGGTCAAACACAATAGGTCAACTTCTAGGAGGCATAAATTTTGTGTCTAGATTGTTATTGACACCATTCTTGCACCGTTGGAAAGGTTTTCAAGTGTATAATAGCACCAAGGGTGCCAATGTAGCAACAAATTTATACCCCCAAAAATTGTAATTTAAGTCATCAAACTAGTCCTAGAAAGTTCTTGACTCCAATTCTCCAATTTGGGTCCTACCACTAAAGTTGCTCCTCTAAGCTAATTTCTTTGATTCTTCCAGCCTGAAAGCTTGCTTCAAGATGGATTAAAATGAATATAATGATCTAATTCAAATCATAAAAAATCTCTAATTTAATAGGTTGGCACAATATATAGAAATAGAGCATACAACTACTACCTTACAAGCCTAGCATAGACTAAAACCTATGTATGTAATCATGAAACTGAACATATAGAGAAGCTACTACATAGTTAGAGTCTAGAGGTTCCATGCATGTTGCCTTTGTTGGTCCTCATCATAAAAATTAGAAATGTAAATTAGGTTGTTTTAGGTACCACTATTTTCTTTCTCCTTCTCATTGTTGATGCAATATTAGGAAGTTGAAAAGTAGATGAACAGGGATGATATACTATGCCACAAATCTCCATTGATGACCATTCTCAAGATTGAATAATGTGAGAAGGAGGGGGTGGATCAATAACATATTGGAGAATTCTTCTTCTCTCTCTTAACAAACAAATCCAGATCATGACACTCCATGTAAAAACTTGTGCCTTTAATTCTTGTGATGACCTGTTGACTTTGCAATCTATTGAACATGCCAATCTCCATTGCCTCTCTCTTGATATGATCATTGCTTGAGCGTATATATCAAGGATGACATGGGGGTGGACTTTGACCAGTTGTCCTTGCCATATACTAGACATATCAATCTCCATTGCCTTTTGTCTCACCCTTGATATGACCATCATTTGAGAATTTCTATAAAAGAGGGCATGAGGGTGGACTTTGATCCACTTATGTGTAGATGACTTACTAGAACATTTAATATTATCTCTTTAGATGCACTATCAAATTCACCACTACCTCAAGATATCTTCACAGCTGCAAGCTAAACCCTCATGAGAATTAAACCTTGCATGGCGGTGAAAAACTCCTCATACCATTAGATCAGACCTTCTCTAAACTAAAATTTTCAATATTAATTTATATAAATAAACTTATTTTAAACTACAATGAAGTTGAAATGGCCATCATTGTCATTAGCTCATGTTATGAACACAAATAAAATTACCGTGATTCATCATCCAAGGCGATTTGTTCAAATCCCTATAAGCCAAAGCATGGTCCGGTTACAAGTGGACACTTGTGCGCTATGGCTATGGTTAATCCAGTGGCAATTAATCAATATCGGAGGTTCTTTTCGTCATGCTGGAACAGCTTGGATGGATCGCGTTAAGCCAGCCATTTGCATGGAGATAACGTTTGCACTTTTAAATGTTGTGCGATTTTCCAACAAAGCCAATGGAACATATAAGCTAATCTTTATACAAAAATAGGCCTCGACAGCTAGGAGTCCGCTTTACAGGCTGAAGTTTCGGCTTCATCCACCATACGTCAAATACTTATCCTTCCCATTAACGTTTATACAAAAATAGCTCTTTCCAGCTGGTTGTCCACAATGAGGCCTGAAGCTTCGGCTTCCAAATTTGCAAAACAGTTATTATCCTCTATATATTACGCAGCTATAATTCTCTTTTACATTGGCAGGACAGATTGATTGCGCCTGCATAACGGCGTTTGATAGTGGCGCTTTCAAGTTGGAATTTGGTGGATGAAGCAGAATTTCTGAATCATTGGTTTTCATGATTCAAATAGAGGTTTTTTTAGAGGAATTAGAATAGAGGTCCTTTTAGTAGAATTGTCAAAATAAAAGTAGAGATTCTTGTGAATAGAATTATTTAAATATCTGTCTTCAAGATCCATCATATAAATAAATTGATTGTCCGCCCTATCACACCGGCAGAACAGCAAATCAAATCAACCAGACCATATTTACAATCAAATCAAATGGATGAAAATAGCCAATGCCGTTACTGTGTTTTTTTCAGTCTCAGAAAAATAAATCTTTGCCTGCAAGCCATCTCGTTGCTGCGCTGCGCCCACTGAGAAGTGTTCACCAAATTCCGAGAATGCCAGCTTTTTTCTTCTTCTTCTCGAACCTTCGTTTGGTGGTTATCAGATTAATGAAGGGTTGCTTATTGTCCAAAAAATGTGACTGCACTATACGTGCTTTGCTACAAAAATTAGGAATTAGGGTTGTTGAAAACAGGGTTTCAGTTGATCAGGCGGGACACAGAGAGCAATAATGTGTGGGACCGTGCTCGTGACGACGAGGGAGAGGCGTCCGGTATTCAAAACAAGGGTGAGAAACCTGACAGACCGGCCTGTTGATATACAGATAAGGGCAGGATCGATTCTCATAAAGGCCTATCGAGTCAAGCCTGGATGCTGTAAAATGCTGAGTAGCAGAAAGATATACCGCAGCTGTTCTGCCCACGTAGGCAGCAAAACTAGTAGCGGACACAATTGGAATTGGGAGCCATATGTGTGGATACACAGTCCCACTCATGCTGCTAAATATGTAATGCCACCCATGGCCGCCAAACAGCAATACGTCAGTGTCGACGACCTGCGGGAATGCACGGAGATGAAGATCTGTGTGGACGGCGGCAATGGCAGTTTCTATGTAGTCAAGTTATTCGAAAATTGACTATATTATATTTCAGCTAACTATTTAGCTCAGTCTGCAGATGCAGTGCAACATAATTTTTGGAATTTTTTTTATGTTTAAAGTTAAGTTTGTTCTATAGTAATTTTTGTTACTATTTTTGGTTATTATTATATTAATTTTTGTTGACTTTGCTATATCTAAATTATAAAAATATTTATATTGTAAATTTAATTTCTCTCGATGGTCATAGAAATATTTCATTGAGTTTATTTAATATATAAAGTTAACAACTATACGTTCAAATGGGTTTTAATATTTGATTTAGAATTAGAATAAAATGTTATTTATCTTTATTTATATAAAGATATTTTGTCCTCTAACTTACGTTTTGTCTAAAATTTTAAATTAATAATTATATTAAAAATTTAAAAATTAATTTTAATTTTAAATATAATGTTTATGGTACAGTACTACACTTTTATATAATAATGTTTTATTATCCTATTTAAAGTCACAGAAGTTGACACTGAATTAGTGTTAGAGTTTTGTAATATAAGGATCATTTCAAGAAACAATGCTTTTAGGCCTACTCAATAACTAATTAAAAAATCACTTAAATAACTTATTTTTATTAACAAATAATTAATATTAAGTTTTAATCCTTACTTAAAACGGAAAAAATAATTTATTCATTTAGTGTAATTTAATATTATAAGGTTTATTTATATATTTTAAATTGAATGCAAAAATTTAGTTAATTTCTATTATATAAATATTAAATTTTATATTTTATGTCAATATTTAAATAAGAGTAATGACGTAAACTTATGAATCATGTATTAAATATTTTGTAATATTAATAATTTATCATTTAATTAAATTAATGTAATATGTTTTTATATTATATTTTATTACCATAATTTTATATTTTAATCCAAATCATATAATAAATTTATTATATAATAATACTTTATTATATTAATATGGTTTTTTGACTTAAGAATTGGTTTTCACCATAAGAAAGTAAGAAATTACCATTTATTTCTTTTGAAGAGAACTAATAGAAGTGTTTTCATATTGCTATAGAAGTGTGATAAATATTTTGAAAATTAAAATGGAATTGATTATAAGCTAAGAGAAAGTGTTTTTCACATTCACCTCTCTTAGTATTGCACAAGTACATAAAAAAAAGTTAATATAATTATAATTATAATTAATATAATTTTTTCTAAATGTAGACTTTTGTGAGTAGGGTTATTTAGAGATCTCTCTTATAGATCCATCACATAAATCATTTAAATTGCAAAAGCCTTTAAAACTAGCTAATGTGGTTCATCCTCACATGAATTATTTGAATTGCAAAAGCTTTTAGAACTAGCTAATGTGGTTCATTAGGGTGACAATTAGATAAAGAGTAACTGATCCAATTGAGGAATAGAAAGGGAGAGAACTCCTACAAGCTCAAATATTATGTCAAAGAGCAAAGATTAAATAAAGAGTAACTCATCCAATAGGGGAAATAGAAAGAGAGAGAATTCCTACAAGCTCAAATATTAGGTGAAAGGTCAAAGAAAATAGTCATTAGGAAAAATAAATTGGTTCAAAGGTTATAGAAAATAACCTTTAGGAAATAAATCAAATAAAATAAAAATATAGTAAGTCAAATTTTAAGATTAAGAATATTTAGAAGGTATAAAAATGAAAGAATTCCTACAAAATCAAAAATTAGGTCAAAGGTTGGAAAAATATAAGAAAAAAATAATTGGTAGGAAATGAATAAAATATTCTAAGTCAATTTTTAAGGTTAATAATATATAAGGTTAAAGATGAAACAATTCAAATAACAATAATATTAAATAAATACATAAGAATCTTAAGGTGTAGGAATATAAATCTAGATTATTGATATTAAGGATAAGTATCAAAAAGTCAATAATATGGGGTGATGATGATGATGATGACCACCCTCAAAGACCAATATGGTCTACCATACCTTAAAAAAGTAAATGATTAATTGAGGATCTTTAATAGTTTATTTCAATGATCAA
This sequence comes from Pinus taeda, assembly GCA_000404065.3. Lineage (NCBI taxonomy): Eukaryota > Viridiplantae > Streptophyta > Pinopsida > Pinales > Pinaceae > Pinus > Pinus taeda. Next base: position 48,769 of record APFE030583125.1, on the reverse strand, counting down.
AGAGAAGGGAAAGAAGCCTTTAGGGATCATTGTAATTTTGCTGACTTGATTTCAGTAAGGTTGGTAGTGTGGAAAATGTTTTGAAAAGGAGAACGAATGTGAGTAAGGATAGTATTGTGGAAAATGTTTTGAAAAGGAGAATGAATGTGAGTAAGGACCGAAAAATCCAAGAGAAAATATTTTTCATCTTCAACTCTTAGTATCACAAAGGGGGAAATTCTTTCATCCCAAGGTGTTTTGGGAATAGACCATTTCTAAACCATCTCCTTGTTTCACTCTGAAGCTCATGATAGTTCTTATCTTTGTCATGTTTGTTTTCTTCTTAGCACTGATCAAGGAAGAAAGATAATTATGGTTAGCAAGAGTGCAGTTGATCACCTCCTTTTAGTATCTTAGCTTCTTTTTTCCCTCTAACTCCTTATCATCCCATAGCTTATTGTTAAATTTGGAAGTAATAGTGTTTTTAGTATCATCCTTATCCTTCAAGATGATATTCTCATTAATCCCTCAATGATTTAGCCATGACTGGACATCCTTATGCCAACCTCACTTGAGCTAGAGGTGGGGTTTTGATTAGAATTAGAAGCAATTTTAGGAAGCCTTTTGGCTTCCATAATATAAATTTAATATAAATAAATCATTATCCAAATAATATTTTTGGGAAAATAAAATGATAAGCAAATATAAAAAAAAAGATTAATAATTAGTTAATAATTAAATATTTGAAGTTAAAAATATTTATAAAAATTAAATAATGACAATCTGCAATATATAATAGATATTTAAAATTCTATGTAATTGCATTTTTTATTATTATTTGTGAAATGCAAATACATTATAAGATAAGTTATAAGTTGTGATTTTATATATTAAACTATACTATATATATAATATAAAATATATATACGTATATAGTATAAATATATTATAAATTAAAAATAATATATAACTTAATTATATGATTTATATTTTAAAATAATGAAGTGTTTATTCATGAATTAAAAATTCATATTTTTAAATTAATTTTATATCACTAAAATACATCATTTAAATAAATAAATAAAAGAAATCTATTATAATTTATATTTATTAATATTTTAGTTAATTTCTTCTTATAATTTCTAAATTCAATATATTTATATTGGTTTTTTTGGTTAAAAAAGTGAAATCAAAAGCATTATTAATTAAATTAATTTTTTAAATTAAAATTTTAAAAATAAGTTAATATATATTTACTATATTCATGTCTATATTTCTCGCTTTAATTTTGTTTGCTTTTATTATTTTATTTACATTTATTTTATTTCGAGTTAAATAATAAAAAAAATAATGATCTTGGATCATTAATTTTTTTTTTTTTAATTTATTAAATAAAATAAACGAAATCATCATCTTCTTTTAAAATTAATTGTAATAGATAATATGTTATGTCATTTATATATATATAAGATTGTTGAAATCAAATTAGAAGTTAAATGTAGGTTATTAAAATAATTCAATTATATAATGTTTGAAGTTAATAAACATTCACTCAAAAAAAGTTTTTAAATTTTGTTTTAAAATATCATTTATTATATTTATATTCTTATAACTTTATTCATTTTCATTCGTGATTTTTTTTTGGTTAAAATTAGTGGAGAAAAAATATATTTTTAGTCATCCAAATCAGCTGAATCCATTGACATATTTAATAAGTCTTGTTTTGAGAATAATTTTTGTGGTAACATCTTTATTTTTGACCTAAACACCTTATCATTTCTCTCCATACTTGTCTTTGATGAGTCCTCTTTTGACAATAATTTTGCATATCTACATATATTGTAAAAACCATTTTATAAATAAATACTAAAAGTATTAAATAATAACTTATGTGTATATGGATTGCATGACATCATACACAATTTTGCAGTAAGATGTTTATTTTTGACCTACGAGCCTTATCATTTCTCTTCATACTGGTCCTATCTATTCCTTATAGAGAGGTATATTTGCATATATTCTCAAAACTTGTATATAACTAAGGGTATTGAATAGTAACTTATGCGTCTATGGCTTGCTACTGACTCGAATTAAAAGCATCTTGATTACAGAGTTGCATATAATCTTACATGACTCAACTGTACTACATGATGTTCTATGGGAAATCATTTTGATGAGATCATATTATACTATTAATTTATTCAGATTGAAGCTTATTGGTAAATCATCTTAGCTAACTCCACGTTGGTATTTCGACAAGGCTCTATTTGGAAATATTATTTAATCAAGAATATGGATTTTGAATATGAATGGAATCTACATATGGATATGTCTAGGTGGCATATCAACAAGCCTTCATTGACCATATTGACTAAAGAAATACGAACTTGGATGGAGTCCATTATCTGAATGTCCAAGTGGCATCCTTGTGGTGTTTGGTTTGTAAGTGGTTTAGTCAATTGGTTTAGTTACACAGCAATCTTAATTGTAAGTATAGAGAGTTGTGGCTTTGAGACACCTCATTGATTGGCTTGCAAACGACTCGGGTGGTTATCTTGTTTTGGAATGAGATAAAGATTATTCATGGGAGGTTGTTCACTTGCGATGGATAGGATATTGGAAGATCCCGACTACAAACATTTATCTCAGAGTAATCATCGCTAAAGATGCTCATTTTAAAACATTCATATGGTATGAGCGTCGAACGATCCGAGAATTGCTAATTTTAGGTTTTAGAAGTTAAACAAAGTATCCCCAGTTTGTAAGTCGTAGGTGTAAGAATAAAATAGAAGAATCATGACAGTAACAATTTACCATGTTTATTTTTAAGATATTTAACCAGTATAAGGCGAACATGGCTTGGTTATTTTTTATTTTCGTAATACTCTATATAACAAGGAAGCGCCAGAGCAGAAAAACATATATTTTCTGAAGCTAATACATACTATCCGTAGGCGATTGCTGAGGTTCTAAATATCAGTTTGCATTGAGTTCAGGTATGATCTGTTAAGTTATTTCAGTTCTGTTGAATTGTGTTGAATAGTTAGATGATTCAGGGCACTGATCGAGCATTGAGTTGTGCCCGCTCGAGGCATGGTCAGGTGCCAAAACAATTTTGTGTGATTTTGATTGGTTGACTTAATTTTTTTTATACGCTAGGTTGGATTGTTTCATTTGTCCTGTAGTCTATTTTGTGCGTGTAGAAAGTTTTATCGTATATGCTTTGAACCATTCATTGAATTTGCACGGTTGTTTTGTTTGTTTGTTTGTTTGTTTGTTTTGTTTGTATGAGAAACAATAACATTTTTTCCTTTTGTATTTAAAATATGCTTCTCGGCTTATATGAGGTCGCATGAAACAGTGTCAAATTTATTTTTGAACAAGTTTAGTGTATGTATTAGTTGATTCTTTTATTAAAAGAGGTTCGCTGGTATTTTATTTCAGTGGGTGATAATATATCAATTGGTACAGAATTGTTAATCGAAACATTTTTATAATGCTTCTATAACCTAAAGAATATTATGAAATTATTCCCTTTGAAAATTATTGGGTGATTAAGATATTAGGTCTAATGTAAAAAGGTAAAACTCTTTTAAAGGAAAACAACCAACCTCTATGCACTTAGAATAAGTCATTTAATAAGTAGAAAGTCTTGTTCTCTATGTATATTGTATTGATCCCTCATAAGTTTACTAACTCTGTTGACAATTAAAAGACAAGTGTACAATCAATATTAAACATCAACAAAACCACTAGTCATTTTGGCGTCGTTGTCGGGGAGGCGTTCAAGGAGTCATGACATTTTTCATAGGTAATCCGAGGGATATTAGGACTAGAGGTGACCAAAGGATTTTCTCATTTTAGTAGCCTAGGTACCCTTCTCCCTTGTATTACATCATAAATGCATTTAGAACATCATAGGTAGGAAAAAGAAAAATTCTCTTAAAACACCAACACGTGGTACAGTGGGGACCAGTGCAAAAGTGATTCCATTAAAAGTAACCTTTCTGACAAGTCAACCATTAGAAGGAGTGAAACCATCGAAAATAGAAGAAACCATTTTTGAAGAAGAATTTGAGATTTTGAGGGGATCTAATAAGATTCAAACTCTTGAACCAACACAAGAAAACAAGATGGGGGACGAAGAAGTTAAAGGAACTAAATCACAAAAACTAGTCACTTTCAAATTTCCCATTCGAGATTTCAATACTATAGTACAAATGAAAAATATTCCTCTTTCTTCCCTTTTGAATTTTCATGGCCTATCTAAATAGGATCCCGACACCTTTTTATTTGAATTTGATGTACTCTGTCAAAGTTACAATAATTCAACAAATGCCTAAAAACTAAAAAAAAAATTGTGCCACATTAAATGATGCAGCCCTACAATGGTTTATGGGATTAGGAGGAAACTTTATCCATTCTTGGGAAGATAGGAAAAATACATTCTTGAGCATGTATCAAGATTATTGTAAAGTTAGAGACATTAAGGAAGAAAAAATTAAAATGTCTCAGTTTGAGGACGAAAGTATGGAAGACTGTGGAGAGATTCCAATATACTTTGTAAAGAACTAAACAAAGCTCCTTAGATCACGAAATTTTGTGTATCCTTTTTCTTAAAGAAACATGAGAAGATTGTTTGGAAACCTTGAATTTAACGGGTGCATGATATTTTTCTCAATTATCATATGAGGAGATTTGTGAGTTATGTAGACGATACTCTAGAGGAAGTGCAAAATATGGAAAAAAATCCTTGGGATATTTTATCATGAGTTAGTAAGTCAGGAGGGACAGGGAAGACTAAGGAAAAACTAGTAAATCTCTTAGACAATTTCAAGACTGAAATTTTGACTGCACTTAGTTCACAATTACACACCCTGCAGGCTAAAAGAAAGAAAGAAGAAGTTAAACTAGCCTTGGCCATATTCTATTCTAAATGCTGGAAAAAGCTCCCACTTAGAAAATGTCCTTTGAATAATGTAGAGGTGTGCAGAATTTTTGAATAGAATCATTGCACTTAGGATTTGCCTTCTTTTCCTGGGCTTAAGGTAATGTTTTGAGAGGCAAATGGAGGGATTGAGCAATTTTTTTTTGTAACCCAGAAGAAACCTTGGCTTTCTCGAACATCTACACTTCGTGATCCTTCCCAACATTTCACTTTCCCTTTTGGAGGATATCCCCCTATGCCATGGCCACAATGACCCCCTCAGATGCAAGGAAAAGGGTGGACTCTGGGGTGGAGGGGATCCTCATCATTTGGGAATATAATGCCTCCTCAACCAAAAATACTCCAATTTCCTTCTAATGAGCCAACTCAAACTCAATAAAGACTATAGTTTCATGCCTAGTCTATCCTAAATCCAAATAATAAGACTATTCAACCCACCTATAATATTGAACTGTCACCTTTTCGTACCGATCCTATTAAAACTGTGGATGTTAAGACATTGATTTGTGCTCTGGGAAAGTTATCCAAAATCAAATTGCACCCATTATCGAAGAACAAGATTAGGAGGATGAATCTCCCAAGCCAACATTACCTACTTCTCAAGAATCACCCCTTGACAAGGAGTCTAAATCCATTCCTTATCTAAAAAGGTTATCTCTTGAAAAACCCCTTGTTTAACTTGAATTTGACTTCTTAGGAGAATTGAAGAATTTATGTATAAATATTCCATTATTTCAAGAAACCAAGGATGTTCCTATTTATGAAAAGGTTGTAAGAGAGCATTGTTTGAGGAATCTTGGGAGAAAAGGAAAGGATCGTAAAATAGTGCATGCTGTTGGAAAATTGGCTGATCTAATGCTAGGTAAGGTCTTCTAGAAAAATATGGTGATCTGGGGACTCATGTTTCCACCATACACATAAATAATACCCCTATATCTAATTCCTTCATAGATCTAGGGGAAACCATGAATGTGAGGACCAATGAAACCCTGGATAAACTGGGATTACCCGACCTTCAATCAACCCCAACTATCCTTCAAATGGATGATAAATCCACTGTAAAACCAGAAGAAGTATTGCAATATGTTGTTGTTTTGATAGGTTCATGGGATACAAATTTGATTTCATTATCGTCCAACCCAAGGAAAAATTGGGAGGCTACCCATTTATTTTTGGGAGGCCTTGGTTAGTGACGGAAAATGCCTACATTAGTTGTAAGTCTCAAGACATGACTATATCCTATGGAAATTCTACTAAGAAAATATACCTTTACCTTGCAAAAAAACCTTCCTCGGACACAAAAACCAATTTATGGTTTGAAGATAGTGATGAAGAGGTTACTCAACCTCTTCTAACCATTGATCAAGCCCAATTTTTTAAAGAGTAGAATGAGGATGATCTAGTTTGCACCTTTTTGATACATCCACATATTAACAACAATTTTTTAATCAACACAATCTTAAGAAATAAATTCTAAGAAAGTTTTACAGCTGTTGATTTAACCTGCCAAATGAAACCAATAGTCTTATCTGATGCTTTATAATATCAAACTAAAATTATTGAAATTTTTCCTAGAAAACCCTACATATTAATGTTAGATTGGGACCATCCCATCAAGAGCTATTGAACGAAACACTTAAGAGGAATAGTAAATCTTTTGCATGGGATTATACTAACATGAAGGGAATTTCTCCTAATTTTTGCACACATAATATTTGTATAAAGGAATATTCTCGACCTATTAGGAAACCTCAAAGGAGAATGAACCCAACACTGAAGGATATAGTTAAAGAGGAACCACAAGAACTATTAAGTGTGGATTTTACCTACCCTATTCTTTTATAATAAATGGGTTTCCCCTTTAGTGATTGTTCTAAATAAAAATGTAAAATGGATAATATGTGTCAATTATCAGGAATTAAATAAGGACACTTTGGAAGATTGTTTCCCTCTTCCCTTTATAGACTAAGTCCTCGACACTTTGGCAAGAAATCAATATTTCTCTTTTCTTAGTGGGTTTAGCGGTTATAATCAAATACAATTTTCCCTTAAGGATCAAGAGAAAACCACCTTTATTTGTCCATGGAGGACCCTTTCCTATTGAGTACTCCCATTTGGTCCATGTGATGCCCCAACAAGATTTCAAAAAGTTATTCTTGGAAATTTTTCTAATTTAACAAATGACTGTGTTGAAGTATATATGGATGATTTTATGATGTATGGAAAAAATCTTGATGAAGCTTTAAAGAGCCTTGACAAAGTGCTAATCTCATGTCAAGAAACTAACCTTTCCCTTAGTTATGAAAAGTGTAAAATGATTTTTATAAAATGGATATTGTTAGGACATCATATTTCATTTGAAAGAATTTAGGTGGATTCTGCCAAAATTGAAGAAATTATTAAATTATTCTCCCCAATTACTCAAAAGGATGTTTATAGCTTCTTATGTTATACAGGGTATTATTGAAGGGTTATAAAAAACTTTACAAAAGTGGCTTCTCCTTTGTTTCACCTTTTGACAAAAACTGTTGAATTCCAATGGGATAATCGATGTCAAATAACATTTAAAACTTTAAAGGAAAAATTATCCTCTATTCCTATTATTCGAGGCCCTAATTGATCTTTTCCTTTTCATATCGACATTAATTCTTCAAACATGGAATTTGGGGCTATGTTGGATCAAAGTGAAGAACAAATGCCCTATTATATTTATTATATCAATACAAACTTAACTCCAGTTGAACTAAACTACATCATTACCAAAAAAGAATTTCTTGTTGTAGTTCATGATATGAATAAATCATGTCACTATATTACAAGATAACCTATTCTTGTATATACAAATCATGTTTCCATTCATTATCTCAAGAACAAATCTGTTACCCATGGCAGAGTTACTAGATGACTCCTCTTTTTACAAGAATTTGATATTATTATTTTTGATAAACTTGGAAAGGAAATGTTATCTTTGATTTCTTGTCTCAACTTCATCATGTTAATGAATATGTTCACTTTAAAGATGATTTTCCATATGAACATCTATGTGCATTTTCTAATAACATACCTTGGTTCGCAAATATTGCTAACTATTTCGCTATAGGAATGATTCCACAATATTTATCCCCTAGAGAGCGACAACATGCCATAAGAGATAGTGTCATGTACACTTGGATACAAGGGTACCTATTCTAAACTAGACCCAATCATGTGATATGATGATGTGCTTGAGAAGATGAGATCTATGATATCCTAAAAGCATGTCATGATGAATCTTCTGGAGGACATTTGTTAAAAAAACTACAAATAAAGTTCTGCAACAAGGAAACTACTGGCCTACAATTTTTCGAGATGCTAAAAAGTATGTACGAAGATGTGACAAGTGTCAAAGAACATGGATACCAATAAAAATAGACGAGATGCCACTATAGACCCAAATTATGATTGAGCCTTTTGGAAAATGGGCTCTCTATTTTTGCAGTAGTCTATAACGCGACTTTTTGAAAGCCTTTCTGGCGGTTTTTTCTGGTCAAAATCCAGCAGCAATTCATTGGAATCCCAAGTTTGATAGCTAGTTTCTGCACAATCAATGGCTCCCATGGATTTTTCAGGGCGCTGAATCCAAATATGCAGTTAAAAAACCATTTTCACTGCTAAAAATCAAGATTTAACCTCATTTCTTTTGCCGGATTCCGTCACCGGAATCTCCAAAAAGTCGCATTATAGACAACTCCTCTATTTTTTGGGGCATTGCTTGGACCAATTGAATTAACTCGATGAGATTTGCCAATAAGCTACTCAACAGATAACTATTTTTCAACATTAGTGAGTTATGTCGCATGACAAGTTCATCAAAATGAAAAAAATTAAGGAAGGTGATTACGCTTTACTATTTAATTCACGATATAAGGACTTCGAAGAGAAATTTCACACACAGTCGTTAAGCCCATATGAGATTGATACAATGTTCAACAATCTATCAGTATGATTACATATCATTGCTGATGCACAAATTCCATTAATGGCCAACGAACACCATTTGATATTATATCAAAATCCTAAATATAAGGAAGATTTCATCGAAGAATTGACGAAGCACATAGATCTAGAAGTTGTAGAAAGGTTGGTTGATAAACCCCTTTCTACACTTTATATTTTTCAATTCTATTAAAAAAAAAAAAAAAAACTAGTGGTGAAAACCTGGTCCCGAGCACCTCTAGCACCTTGTTTCATTGCAAAACCAAGTTCTGACCATGCTGCTACGAAAAAAGAACCTTCTTATCATGAAAACCTCTTTCGAGGTGCGATAAGACAACCTCACACTCGAAAACCAAGAAGGTTGGCTAGAAGAGTATAAAAAAATAAAAAAACAAAAAAATATATACATAACAAAGATCTTTTGCAAGTATGTATGCTTAGGTTTTGAAGTTAACGCCTAACAATGTCAAAGCTATTTATTTTCAGGATATATGGCAATATTTCTTCCAATAATAAGAGCATGAGAATCGGTGCAAATACAATCTTATTGCAATTCCGCCAACCACCAAGTGTTATCTTTTCAATTCCTTGGTTTCTATTTAAATAGTAAGTCTAAGGTTTGTATAAAAATGACATGTATACTTGAAATGGGATAGTCTACCATGATTATTTGGAACTATTGAAATTGTAGAAAGGAATGACTTCTTTTTCACTTGTGCCTTTGTCAAAGAAGCAAATTCAAATTTCGTCTCATAGAAATTTGAATTAGCTATCAGTTAACATGTGTGATGCGACCTATCATTGAGTTATTGTTAGTTATTTCGAGTTAGATAGATTTCAATGAGATGTATACTAGTTGATAGCTAAAATTTAGCTATCTAGTGAGTTAAAATCTAGTGTCTAACAATGAACTGATCTTCTAGTTTTAGAATAGAGCTAGATTTGAGTTATTGAATTAGTTAAGTAGTGTGATTTTTGTTAACTCGACTAACTCTCTCTTAACTAGTTGCAGCTACTAAATTTAGCCTTAGCAGGTCATGCAATTTAAATTTCCTACTGAGATTGAATGAAGGTGCTAATCTAATTATTCATTGTATGTATATTTTTGTGGAGAGGCTTGAGAAGCAAGAAAAGCAATTTCTCTTGGGAATTGAACAAGAAAATAGGAGAATTTCCTATTTTTTAGGGGCATAATTGTCCTAGGAAATATGAGCTTCCTAGTAGGCCTTATTTTCCTAAGTGTTGGGAAAGCCTTATGTAGAGTTGATCAGTATGGCAGAGGCTTCAAGCTTGAAGCATATTCTTTGTAATTTATCATATTTCTCAATTGATAATACAAGAAAGATGGTTTTTCCCCAATTGGGTTCCCCATATAAATTTTTATGTGATTGATCTATGTGTGATTGTGTTTCTATTCATTACTTTATTTCTGTAAAAAATTTATGGAGAAATATTATATCTTTGCAAATCAGTTTGCTCTCAATAGTAGTTACATAGTTTTAAGGATTTTCTAAAAAACATTAAAACTTTATATTAATCATTTCATTTTACCTTTATGATTAATCTTCCTATTGACAAAAGTCCAACTACATTCCCTATACACCCTTTCTCCTACATAACTATGTTTTTTGACCTAATCATATAATCATACCTCTGGACCTACTCTAATGACTATATCAATACACACATATATGTTGTGTTCACATTAGCTTAATCATAAAACTATATATATATGTTCCTTATAAACATTTGGCTCAATGTTCTTGGTTTAAAATTGTTGTCAAGGGTGGAGCATTATTCCTCCACTTAAAAGGCTATGATATTCATGATTGGTTAAAAATATGGTCATTATTATGACCCATTAGTTTGCAGAATTCCATATCGAATGCAGAATTATAGTTTTGTAGCTCGAGGAATTCAAAAGGGAATAGGCCCAATAGCACAGTAATTGCAAAATCTTTTGAATGAAGAAGTTTAATAGGGAAAGAACTGGATAAGATTAACAGGGGAATAAGATAGGTCAAGCTTAAGAGTTTGGACAATGAAAGTTATGGGAGGGTTGGATAGCGATAATGAAAAAAGGGATGTGAACGGGAATATGGGCAATTCAGTGAATAGGGCTAAGCCCAATAGCATTCACAGTATAGGAATCAAGCTTTATGTCTGGAGTATTTTCGAAACCAAAGAAATTCGCTATATTTTTTTATCTGACAACTTATCCCGTTATATAGAAATTTTTTATATGTCTAAAGAACTGCATAGTATTTTAAATTTTATTACATGCCTATAGGAATACTTATTCCTATAGGAATTGTCGATACAAAATTTGCAACAATAGTAAATTGACAATTCAAAATTTGCAACAACAGTAAATTAATGCTTGGTATGAATTCCCTCTTCCAGTGGTTGTTTGAGGTCTAGAGGTGAACACACTTATTTCCTTCTTCTAGCATTGGTCTCCATGAGGTTGAGATTCGAAGTATTGATTTGGGCTTGTAATCCCTCAATCTATGTATGAAGTGCATCAGTTTCATCCATTTTTCTGGCTAGTCTTCCCTTCAATTCTTGGACTTACTCCTTCATATTGATAGTATTCATTAGCTTCTCTTATTGTTTTATCATCATGATCATGTCCAGTTGCATTACATCCATTTTCTCAATTTTATATATTACTCTCTCCATACACTTGTAGTTGGTGCACTTCTCTTTGCTACAAAAACTAGGTTCTCGGTCTTTGCCTAACCACATCAGTTAGAACATTAATCACGACTGCAACAAACGACATCACCCACTGTTCCCATGTCATCTAATTTAATGTGAGTCAGCCAGGGTCACTAAAACATGAGTTCAAGTTGGAGGAGATCATTATTGATTATTGATTCTCCTGGGTATGTATCTATAAATAATTATATTTAGTAATGAAATATCAAGCTCTTTCATAGAGTCTTCGTTTTCTGACATGGTATCAGAGCTGAGGGTTTTGGTTATGGCTATTGTTTGAGGAAGAACGAGTATTGTGGAAGTGCAGTGGCTCGATGGTGTGTGATTCTAAGACTGTTGATGAGAGTAGGTCGGAGATCTATTTCCACTGTGCGATGAACCAGTGTGGCTTGAAGAGATGTTGTGTGAAGGCTCATCGTGAAGCCGTAAATCTAAGCCAGTGCTAGACAGTGTTGATTGTGGGGGTTTGTGCCTGGTAGAGGCTATGGCATTGTATGGGGAGGATGCTAAGCTTCCAGCCCATTTGAAACTTTCATGTGGAAGTGGCCCAGATTGTTAGTATGCACAACTCTGAAACTTTTGTGAAGTTGTGTGCAGTAATCGTTGAGTCTTGAACACTCGAATGTGAATAATAGGGCTAAGATCTCTGTGTTGAAGGGGTGGTGTAGTGTGGTGAATCTGAAGTGGATGTGAGGCATGTTGAGTTGTGCCCTGCTATTGGCACTAATTGGAGAGAAATCTTTTTAGGAAATGCAATGTAATCAATGGTGTGTATTGCATTGAAAGTAGCAGGATATATTCAGCTTTGCATGTTTGAAATATGCAATTTTCGTAAAGCTTTTGTATTTGAAAATATGGAAGTTGTTGGAATAGAGGATATTTGAAGAGTTTGGAATTGCTTTGATTTTCATAATTCGCAGTTTAAATGAGTTTCATTAAGGATTCAAAGCAGTTTCTTCTAAGCTACGGAACTGTGCTGCAAGTTGCAGTCGATATTCATGAGCTGTCAATTGTTGTTGAGAAAATTTGTGTGTGAAGACCATGTTTTTTCTAAGTGTCTAGAATGTTATTGAGAGTCTAAGGCTAATTAAAGGCCAATTTAATGCACTTTTCAATCCATCAGAGAGTGTTGTTAGTGAGCACCTGTGTGGAGATCTTTGCAAAATCTCACCAGTCTGATTGGAGTACAATGAGTGGGATAATGTTGGATAGTGATTTTTTTAATGATATCTTTTTAGAGAGTCCATTTGGAAGTATTTTTGGGTAGGTAATATTTTTTATTCTGGTAGTATTTTTGAGTCACAAGAATTATTAGATCAACAGAATGATTTTATTAATGACCATAAATATTTAGAGATGGAGTCCATTCTACATGAGAGAAAAAATTTTCTTGTCCGTGAACCCAATTTCTAGTAATGTGATTGGATCCGCTTCTAAGATTTCTACAACATCGGAGGATACTACCATGATGTTGTTCAGAGGTTTCTCATGTTCAAAGATGAGTGCATTTTGGTGGATCCTCATGGAAAGTGGAGAGAACATGAATTAGATTACCTTGTTTGGGATCTTGCATTGCATCCCATTCCGAAAAATGTTGTTGATGTTAAGTACACAAGCAAGGAGCAGAGGAATTTCATAAGAAAAGCGAGAAAGGTGAAGATGAAACTACACCAACAAATGAACAAGCATGGACTCTTTAGCAAGAAGACAAAAATGAAATGTTTTTTTGTAAGCCTAGATGAGACTTAGACCAAAAGGCAAGTTAAAGTTTAGGTTGTCATGATTAAGGGGAGGAGTAAGAACATTAATCACCACTGCGGCAAATGATGTCACCCGTTGTTCCCACATCATCTAATTTAATGTCAGTCAGCCAGAGCCACTAAAACATTACTTTAAGTTAGTGGAGATCATTATTGATTCTCCTGAGTATGTATCTATAAATAATTATATTTAGTAATGAAATATCTAACTCTTTGATGTAGCCAGCCCACGTGGTCCCGCCACTCCTAAGCTAATGTGTAACACTTCTATGAACCGGATAGTATACGATTGATTTGGTATTAATTTTAGTTTGATTTACAATCAACTTGGCATGTACTGGGGTGGTCTTATCAGTGGACAACTGTCCCTTTTGGGGATCCTGGAAAGTTCTCGCTTGGGTTTTACCCTGTTCGTGCCCTTTGGGTTATTATTGTTACTTGATAGTTTAGCTCTACAGTCTCTGCGATTTTTCCTTTGTATTCGTTGTAGTGTTTGCGGTGAAAACACAATGCGGTCTCTGTCTGCTCGCTTAACTGTATGGTAAATGTTTGGTTGCAGTTCTATTGCTCCAGGTTCGGCTTGTATGCCTCGACGGTCTGGTCTCGCTTTGGTAAGTTCGCTACTGTATCGTTTGTATGTTTGTTCCTCTGTTGTTTGGCGCTTCCCACTGATGTTGTTGTTTGTCATGGTGTTGTCTGTTCGTTTCTCTCAAGAGTCCATGGTTATTTGAGCATTATAACTTAATGGCATTTCTGGTTGCATTCTCGGTTCGTCAGCCTCCAAGTTTGATGGATTTCGCGGCTTTCCCTATTCAGCTCTCGGCTATTTCAACTGGTAAGATCTCGTTCCCTGCCAAATTTATTTACCACGGCTTATTTAAACTCTAATGGTTCGGCTCCTCTATGAGTAGGGTTCGTTCGTTCGAGGGTTTTTCTTTGCAGTCGTGGCTCACCTTCAGGTATGATTTCTTGCTCATGCTCTCTGCATTTTCCTTTCAATTTATCCGTTTCATGCTTTTCTTCAAGGGTTGGAAATTAACCCTTCCTCCTTTCGTCCCTACGCAGGTGGAGTCGTTCACTGGGTCGAATATATTGGCTTCCGGCTATTCTGGATACCTTCCAGGTAGATTTGTTTTTATTTCTTGTCTGTAATGGATTCTTGTATGGGTCTTTGGTTTGGTGGTTGGCTACTGTAGAGAGTAGTTCTTGCCGCAGCTTGTGTTCATGACTTTTGGTCAAAACCCTAGGCTTGTGAACTAGGTAGGGTTGAAGCTACATCGAACACTAATTTGTATGCTGAGATGGACTGTTAATATTTGTATTTATGCTGAGATGAATTGTTAATTATATGTGGAAAGAAAACTTGTATCGCCTTCAGTTTCGTTTGCATACCTTGTAAATGTATTTGTCTATGCGCTATAACTCGTGATCGGTGCTGGTCAGTGTCACCTCCCGTTTGGTTGTTTGTCCTTCTGCTGGTTCGAAGTCTGTCAAGAACATGTAATAGGTTTTGTACATGAAAGAAAAAATAAAATGTAGGCACAGCATGGAATTGTACAGTCTCTATTTTGTTTTGAGGATGCACGTAAGAGTTGTTTGTGCACTGGGAAAAAAAACAAGATGTATATCTTTATTTATGTTCTTTCTTTTTCACTTTTCACTGCAGAACCCCTATGGGCTTTCTTTCCCTCGTTTTTGTACATTGTTCTCAAGCAGTTCGATAACTGCTGTTAGTTTTTCAATT
Organism: Pinus taeda; assembly: GCA_000404065.3. Lineage (NCBI taxonomy): Eukaryota > Viridiplantae > Streptophyta > Pinopsida > Pinales > Pinaceae > Pinus > Pinus taeda. The sequence continues at coordinate 33,642 of APFE030583125.1, read as the reverse complement.
ATCAGTTACATCAGTTATTTCTTATTTGACTTTTATTCATGGCTAGCTTGTTTCCCTTTGTCTGTTTTTACAATAGTAAATAACTGCTCAGTGACTAATGATTCTAACTAATGTTACTGTTCCTAATTAGAATTCGTTACAATATTCTAGGCATTTTAAACAGAAACCAAAAACAACAAATAATAAAAATAGTTAAAAATAAAGACGAAACAGACATGTTGTCCATTCTGTGAGCTATATTCTCTGTCCTTCTCAGAAACCATGCCAACCTTCTTTCTATCTCCGCCCCGTTAACCAGATCCTCCTACATCAGGCTTCCGGGGTAAAAGAAATTTCATGGCTCCATTCCATGAGTTCCTCCACTGTATAACCAGCCTTCTGAATCTATGCCGCATCGAGCCACGAGCTGTCCTCCATTGGACGGTCTCTCCACTTGACAAGGTAACGCAGATATTCCTTCCTGCGCATCTTCTTGGCTACCTGGGTGCTAAGGATCCCTTCAATCTCATGGGTCCGGGCCGAAGGTAACTTTTTCTTCCAAGAACTGCTTTCCAATTGGGTGTCCCGTTTTGGCTGTATCGCACTATCTTCATTTGCTTGGGCATTATATGGGAACAGATCCGCCACATTAAAAATAAGTGATATGCCTATGTCTGGTGGCAGCTGAATCTCGTAAGCGTTGGCTAAAAATTTCCGTAGGATCTTGCATGGACCAATTTTCTTATATTTTAACTTGTTATATGTGCCTTTAGGAAACCGTTCCCGGCGCAGATGCGCGAGGACCTCGTCTCCAACATTAAAATGCACTTCTCGTCTTTTTGAATCTGCTTGCTACTTGTATTTCTGTACGCCATCCTGCAACCTTAGTTTGACTTTTTCATGAAGCTCGTTCATTGCTTCTGCAAAATCTTCCCCATCTGCGCCTCTCTATTCCAGCTTTCCCAAATCTCGCAGTTCATGTATTCCTCGAGGATGCACGCCATACAAAATCTGGAATGGGCTAAGTCCGGTGCTACGATTGGGTGAATCGTTATAAGAGAATTCCACTTGGGTAAGAGCTCGATCCCATAATCGTGAATTTTCTCCAGTCAAACTCCGTAATAAATTCCTCAAGCTCCTGTTCACCACCTCCGTTTGTCCATCAGTCTGCAGATGATACGCAGAGCTGAAATTCAACTGTGTGCCCAAATTTTTCCACAGGGTGCGCCAAAAGTGTCCTGTGAACTTTACGTCCCTGTCTGAAATGATAGTTTTGGGTAGGCCATGTAATCTAACAACTTCCGTGAAAAACAGGTTTGCCACATACATGGCGTCACTAGTTTTCCGGCAAGGAATAAAATGAGCCATTTTTGAAAATCTATCTACCACCACCATTACCGAATCATACTCCTGCTGTGTTCTAGGCAGTCCGAGAACAATGTCAATGCTGACCGAATCCCATGGCCTGCTTGGAACGGGTAGTGGTGTGTAAAGTCCAGTATTCTGACTGTGTCCCTTGGACAGTTGGCAGACTTTACATCGGTTTACCAATCTTTGTACATCCTTGCTCATTTTAGGCCAATAATAAAAATGTCCGAGTTGCTCCAAAGTTTTGTTGATTCTGAAATGTCCCGCTAATCCACCACTATGCTTCTCCCGTACTATATTCTCCCTCATTGAACAGTCTAGGATACATAACTGCCCACCTCGGAACAATAATCCTTCCTGTAAATTATAGTCTAACCATGGGCTTGTGTTTCTCAATATGGGATTTTGGCAGGCTTCAAATGCTTCCTTGAAATTTGTGTCCGTCTGATACAAATCTTTCAGATGTTCGAATCCCATCACCTGTATGCTACTTTCCCGTAGGAGCAAGGCTCTCCTACTCAAAGCATCTGCCACTTTGTTGGCTTGCCCACTTATGTGTTTTAACACAAAAGTAAAACTCTACAAATATTCTACCCACTTGGCATGCTTATGGTTTAACTTGTGCTGCTGCATTACATATTGTAATGCCGAATTATCAGAGAACAAAACGAATTCATTGCCCAGTAGGTAGTGTCTCCAATGTTTCAAAGCTTGGACCACTGCATAAAATTCCTTGTCATATGAGGAATATTTCTGTCGACTCTCATTTAGTTTTTCACTAAAAAACACCACTGGTCCGTCTTCTTGACTGAGCACAGCGCCAATAGCTGTTCCACTCATGTCACATCGAACCTGGAAAAGTTTATTAAAGTCGGGCAGTCTCAAGATTGGCCTCTCCGTGATCTTCTGCTTCAAAAGTTGAAAACTGTATTCTACCGCTTTGGTCCAGCAAAAAGGTTGACTTTCCTTTTTGATGGTTTCTAACATTGGTGCGTAGATTTCACTGAAATTGTTAATAAATTTTTGATAAAAACTTGCGAGTCCATGAAAACTACGTACCTCAAATAAGCTTTTTGGTGACGGCCAATTTATAATTGATGCAATCTTTTCTGGGTCCATTTTCAGTTCATTTTCTGCAACCAAAAATCCCAAATAGACCAGCTCCTTCTGCAGGAAAGTGCATTTCTTCAAGTTTATCAACAGTTTGTTCTACTGTAGCTTCTCTAACAGCATTCAAACATGTTAAAGATGTTCTCCCTTCATTCTGTTGAAGATCAAGATATCATCAAGATAAACTATCACGAACTTTCCAATAAATTCCTTTAACATCTCGTTCATAAATCTCATGAAGGTACTAGGAGCGTTGCTTAATCCAAATGGCATGACCAGCCATTCCTACAGTCCCTCATTGGTTTTAAATGCTGTCTTCCACTCATCTCCTTCCCTAATCCTGATCTGATGATATTCGCTCTTCAGATCTATTTTTGTAAAATAAGCAGCCCCACTAAGACAGTCCATCATGTCGTCCATCCTGGGCAAGGGAAATCAGTATCGAATCGTGATTTGTTAATAGCCCGCGAATCTGTACACATTCGCCATTCTCCACCCTTCTTAGGTGCAAGTACTGTTGGTACTGCACAGGGGCTCAAACTTTCTCTGATCAGTCCCTTATCTAGCAACTCCTGCACTTGTTTGCAAACTTCTTCATTTTCTTTCGGACTCATCCTGTATGCAACCTTGTTTGGCAAGCTTGCTCCCGGTATAAAGTCAATGTGATGGCTGATACTCCTCTTGGGAGGCAATTTATCAGGTAAATCATCAACCACAATGTCTTGGAATTCTTTCAACAGCTCCTGAATTTCTTTAGGCAGTTCTGATTTTTCTATGGTTGGCAACATCGATTTTGTCCTCCTCACAATTGCACAATTGACCTCATTTTCCTCAATCTGCTTCACAAACTATTTTCCTCCAATTAATAGTGCCTTTGTTCCACTCGGTTCCACTGCATCCTCTTCCTTGATGGGTACAAGTGTATGTTTGATCCCATCTTTCACAAATTTATAACAATTTGTCTTCCCATCGTGTATCACCTTCTGATCATACTGCCACGGTCTCCCCAATAGTATATGGCACACGTCCATTGGCATAATATCATAGACCACCGTGTCATGATATTTGCCAATGCGAAATTCAACTTCACACTATTCATCAACTAATAACTGGTGGCCTTTCTGTAGCCACGAAACCCTGTAAGGTGTGGGGTGTTTAAGTCGCTTTAGTCCCAGCTTTTCCACCATTTCGGTGGCAACCAAATTGTCTGTACTTCCGCTGTCAATTATCAATTTACAACACTTTCCAAGTGATTTGCAAACTGTTCGGAACAGTTCTTTTCGGTGGGTCTGTTCAGCCACCTCCTTGGCTAGTTTCAACAACACTTTATTTAAAATTAAAGCTTCCCCTGTTTCTGCCATATTTTCTACCTCCAGGGGTTGTGCTTCATCTTCCTCAGGCTGTGCAACAAGTGTTCCCCTCTGGCCCACATGCTTAGCTTCTGGGCATTCGAAGGATCTGTGCCCCCACTTATGGCACCTGTAGCACTGGACATTAGTCCCTCTTCCATGGCCATTTCCTCGTCCTCGTTGATATGGCCGACCTCCTTTGGTGCTTTCTCCTTTCTCTGATGTCCCTAAAGCTCTGGAACTGTTGCCTTCCTCGCTGTTTGTGGCAGTTCTCCCTCTGCCATAGGGCTGTCCTCATCCTCTGCCATTTCCTCTCCTTCTCCTATTGTTCTGTCCCCTGTTGATTTTTTCCTCAGTCTTTACAGCACTTTGAAAGGCTTCCTCAACACTTTGAGAGAGAGTGTGCTAATCTCATCCAATATTTCCATTCTTAAGCCATTCAGGTACCTTGTTGTTTTTTTGGGAGTATCCTCTGTATAACCAGCACGTAAATTTAAACGATAACATTCTTCTGTGTATTCTTGTACAGTCATACCTTTCTGCCTTAAATTATGTACTCGCCGATAAAGTTTAACCTGGTAGTCTTTAGGCAAAAACCTACCCTTCAGTTTTGCCACCATCCTTGGCCATTTTCTTATCGGTAGTTTGTTCATTCGCCTTCTGTCCGCTTGGACACTATCCCACCATAGGGCAGCGTGTCCTTTTAACTTGGTCACAGCAAATCTAACTCTTTTGTCCTCACTAATCTCCTCATTTTCAAAATATTTGTCTAATTCACTCACCCAATCCAACAAGACATCCGTGGACAGACTACCATCATAATTAGGGATCTCCGATTTGGGCTTGCTGCTGGCTAACAGAACTGATCACAACAGCCTCAACTCTGGGGCTTCTTCCTCTGACCCATCTGTAACAGTTGCTGCCTCGTCTTCACTGTCATCCCCAAGTTCCGGGTCTCGTCGCCTACCCGCCTCTACTGCTTCTAAGCGAGCTGTAAGGATTCTCAGCTGCTCTCTCAATCCTTCATCTGCCCCTCTACGTGCACCTCTTCCATGTCCTCATCTTTGTACTTCCATCTTCCTCTACTTCCTCAAAACGATGCTCTGATACCACTTGATGGGGCCAGCCCATGTGGTTCCGCCACTCCTAAGCTGATGTGTAACACTTCTATGAACCGGACATTATACGATCGATTTGGTATTAATTTCAGTTTGATTTACAATCAACTTGGCATGTACTGGGGTGGTCTTATCAGTGGACAATTGTCCCTTCTCGGGATCCTGGAAAGTTCTCGCTTGGGTTTTACCCTGTTCGCGCCCTTTGGGTTATTATTATTACTTGGTAGTTTAGCTCTACAGTCTCTGCGATTTTTCCATTGTATTCGTTGTATCGTCTGTGGTGAAAACACAATGTGGTCTCTGCATGCTCGGTTAACTGTATGGTAAACGTTTGGTTGCTGTTCTGTTGCTCCAGGTCCGGCTTGTATGCCTCGACGGTCTGGTGCTGCTTTGGTAAGTTCGTTACTGTATCGTTTGTATGTTTGTTCCTCTGTCGTTTGGCTCTTCCCACTGATGTTGTTGTTTGTCACGGTGTTGTATGCTTGTTTCTCTTAAGATTCCATGGTTATTTGAGCATTATAATTTAATGGCATTTCTGGTTGCATTCTCGGTTCGTCAGCCTCCAAGTTTGATGGATTTCGCGGCTTGCCCTATTTGGCTCTCGGCTATTTCAACTGGTAAGCTCTCGTTCCCTGCCAAATTTCTTTACCACAACTTATTTAGACTCTAATGGTTCAGCTCCTCTGTGAGCAGGGTTCGTTCGTTCGAGGGTTTTGCTTTGCAGTCGTGGCTCACCTTCAGGTATGATTTCTTGCTCATGCTCTCTGCATTTCCCTTTCAATTTCTCTGTTTCCCGCTTGTCTTCAAGGGTTGGAAATTAACCCTTCCTCCTTTCGTCCCTACGCAGGTGGAGCCGTTCACTAGGTCGAATGGATTGGCTTCCGGCTATTTTGGATACCTTCTGGGTAGATTTGTTTTTGTTTCTTGTCTGTAATGGATTCTTGTATGGGTCTTTGGTTTGGTGGTTGGCTACTATAGAGAGTAGTTCTTGCCGCGGCTTGTGTTCATGACTTTTGGTCAAAACCCTAGGCTTGTGAACTATGTAGGGTTGAAGCTACGTCGAACACTAATTTGTATGCTGAGATGGACTGTTAATATTTATATTTATGCTGAGATGAATTGTTAATTATATGTGGAAAGAAAACTTGTATCACCTTCAGTTTCGTTTTCATACCTTGTAAATGTATTTGTCTGGGCGCTATAACTCGTGACCAGTGCTGGTCGGTGTCACCTCCCGTTTGGTTGTTTGTCCTTCTGCTGGTTCGAAGTCTATCAAGAACATGTAATAGGTTTTGTACATGAAAGAAAAAATAAAATGTAGGCACAACATGGAATTGTACAGTCTCTATTTCTTTTTGAGGACGCACGTAAGAGTTGTTTGTGCACTGGGAAGAAAAGCAAGATGTATATCTTTATTTATGTTCTTTCTTTTTCACTTTTCACTGCTGAACCCCTATGGGCTTGCTTTCCCTTGTTTTTGTACATTGTTCTTAGGCAGTTTGATAACTGTTGTCAGTTGTTTAATTATCAGTTACATCAGTTATTTCTTATTTGACTTTTATTCATGGCTAGCTTGTTTCCCTTTGTCTTCTTTTACAATATTAAATAACTGCTCAGCGACTAATGATTCTAACTAATGTTACTGTTCCTAATTAGAATTCGTTACAGTATTCTAGGCATTTTAAACAGAAACCAGAAACAACAAATAATAAAAATAATTAAAAATAAAGATGAAACAGACATGCTATCCATTATGCGAGCTATATTCTCTATCCTTCTCAGTAACCATGCCAACCTTCTTTCTATCTCTGCCCTGTTAACCAGATGCTCCTGCATCACTCTTCCATAAAGTCTTCATTTTCTATCAACATTTTGGTCCACGTAGGTAATATTAGACAAGGATGGTTCCCTTTTTTCTTCATAACCTACCCTGTATTTAAAAATCCATTTTTTTATTCAGTATAACGTATTGTCACAATCCCATGTTGTCAAAATGTGTCCTGTGTTTTCTCCACTAGTTGGTTTGACCATCATTGTCTGGTTATGTCAATATCTTCAAGCTATTCCTTGTGCTCTCTTAAAATGAGCTACCACCTAATTTTACTCCAAAGCTCTAAGTCATTCCGTCCATGAGCTTTCTCAAAGATAGAATTACTCAAGGAACTATGAACTTCAAATAGGAAGACAACCCTTTCGTTTATTGAGTTTCTTCCACAACCATCCTTTGAGGGCTGACTTAGTTCACCAAGAACCTACATGTACAACTTTTGGTTGCATAGTCAATCGATTTCTTACTCCATCGCCCAATCTGGGGACCCAAATTATGAATGTGAAATTCAAGTTAGATATAGCTCTTAACTGTGAGATTCTTATGCTATTTAAGAGCCATGGGACTTTCCATATTCACTAACAGAGTATTCTGCTTTTCTAGCCCAATTGAAGTCCCAAATTGGAATTGCATACTAGTGTGTGAGACATTGATTTCATCATCTCATAATGAAAGCTTCTGATCCCACATGTATCCCACGAGTGACTACCATAATACTTCATTAGTTTTGGTCTACTAAGACGCAATCATTGCCATGTTATGGTTTGTTGTTGGATCACCATGTGTCCTTTGAATTGTGTGGTATTTTTGGAGGCACACTGAAATATTCTTTGCACACATTGATTTCAAATGGGGTGGTCGTGCCCCCCTTCTTTTTAGACATTAAACACATGAACATACCCATATCCTAGCTATTGACATATTTTCCTTCACCTTGTTATGATAATTTGTTTTTAATCTCCGTAGATGATTTCCTTCCATATAAAAGCACGGTTCATTGGGATTATGGAAGACTACAACATCCCAATTCCCCATTCATTTCTAGCTGCACTTCCTAAAATTGACATGCATGATTAGCACATTTGTCAGCCTCTTCATTGTAATTTTTGTTGTGGTATGTCATCCAAAAATTTTCTTTTATTCTTTGCACGCATTGATTTCAAATGGGGTGGTCGTGCCCCCCTTCTTTTTAGACATTAAACACCTGAACATACCCATACCTTAGCTATTGACATATTTTCCTTCACCTTGTTATGATAATTTGTTTTTAATGTCTGTAGATATGATGATTTCCTTCCATATAAAAGCACGGTTCATTGGGATTATGGAAGACTGCAACATCCCAATTCCCCATTCATTTCTAGTTGCACTTTCTAAAACTGACATGCATGATTAGCACATTTGTTAGCCTCTTCATTGTAATTTTTGTTGTGGTATGTCATCCAATTTTTTTTTTTGCTATTAGGTACTCCATATGCTTTTCCAAAGACAACATTTCGTTGCATAAGTGTTGGATAATGATTCCTTTGCATAAGTGTTGGATAATGATTCCTTTGCATAAGTATTGGATAATGATGAACAAGTTCTCTAAGATTTTGATTTTTACAACCTTTGATTTTTGGGCTAATGTAATTCCTTATGACAATCCATAGATTTTTACTTGGATTATTGGTTATTTGACCTAACCCCTACGCATACTTCTTAATTAGGTTTTCTTGTTAGAATATAAAAATTGAGTTAAATTTTATGATATTTAACTTTCCAATTTTCATGTGTTAATTTATATTTTTAAATCAAATAGTTTGATTTAATTAATAAAATAAAATAATTATTAATTTTTTTATAAAATATTTAATTATTTTAAAATTTTTAAATATACATTATTAAATATTTATAAATAAAATTTAAAATTTGGTAAAATTTATTAACATTTTTAACTTTCAAAATAAATATAAACTTTTAAAATTATAAATGCATACATGACTTACTTTAAACTATGGAAATCCTCCTATTGGGTGATCTGAGATAAGTTAAGGGGTGAAGGCAGTGAAGCTATCGTCAACTCACATAATTAATGAGGTCGATGTGTCAGCTACCCCTCATTACTCTAATGTTACATTGTTTGTAGCTCACAGTTTTCACAAATCATCTTATGATGGCCATTAAACTCAAAATATCTTTTCCAGTATGTGAAAATGTATTTTCTCTTGGACATCTGGTATGCAAAAGCATATTTTCTCTTGGAAATCCACTTGATTCTTGAAGGTAATAATTGTAATTCATTTTTGTTTCATGATGGAGTTCTCTTCTAGGTAACAACCCTCCTCCATTCTTATTTTAATGACAACTTATTTTTCTTTGTATATTTCTTTAAGTTTGAATTCAATTCTTTCCTCCCCATTTTTGACTTGTAAGGTTTTCTCTGCTATAGATATTCTATTGGGCTCTACTACACTATGTTCTTCCATCATTGTTTACTACCTTCCTCTCAGCCTCATCCTCTCATCCTTCTATCCTAACAACATTTCCCATGTTTCAACTCCTTTTAAGTGCAACCATGACTCCACATAGTGTTCAATGTAGGTGTGGCAGTGGAGGTATGGGTTCTTTGGGAGGCTCGAGAGACATTTTTCATTTTGATTCCTCCACAATATTATTGCATGACCAAAACCCTTAGGAGATCAAACAAGATCTCTAGGATGCAAAAGTTGAGGTCAATAGTGAGTGTGAATGTCACTTAGATTTAGAAGTCTTGGCTATGGTAGCAACCTCGGTGCTTGACATGAGACATGCCTAAGGCCACCAAAATCAATATTTACAACCCATTAACTTATATTTGGATAAGAAATCTCTCCCTAGAAAGTTCCTACGTGAGAGAAATTATGCTAATCGCAAGACTCTTTTCATGAAGGATGATATTCAATTGAAGTTAAAGGACATGGATAGTAACCTACCCCATATTGAACCAAAGTTAAACTTGACACCAACATTCTAGTTGACTAAGCTCTCATTGAGGTGCATGGTTATATTTCCTCTTCGTTCTCAGTATGTTTAGGCATTCAATGCCATTTTTGTTAGTTGTTCTCCATAAACTTATAAAAGAACTTAAACTCTATTTAGATAATATTTTTTAATTTTTTGGGAACAAACTTCATTCCTACGTTAATTTTGGTTTAATTCTAAACTTAGAAACTCTGTAGAAAAATGGTCTCTTATTCTTCCAATAATCTAATTTTACTTATGATACATTAGAAGATAAAAAAATTTCTTAAAAATATATAATTTTGAAGGAGGAAAAAACAACACTGAACAAATCGTCAACAACAAAAACTGAACAAATCATCAACAACAAATTAACTAACTATGATGATAACTTGTTATAAAAGTTTTTATTTTAAATTCAAGTGATTTAAGGTATGTAATTTATAAAAGCTTTTATTTTAAATTCAAGTGATTTAAGGTATGTAATGTTATTGGAAATCATATTTATCGTTGATATCACAAGTAAAGTGGGATTGAATTTTCAAAGTTAAAGATTCCCACTCAAAACTATGAAATACGAAAGAGGAAAATTGATAATTTGAAAAACAAAAAAAAATTAAGGAGTGAGAGTGAATAACATAATATTTGGGTATGGGTTAACTTAAACACTTTATATTACAAAGTCTGAGCTCAATAATAAAAAAATATGATTTGTAAATTAAGCTTGAGTGATGTAATATTACATATAAGTAGGTAGCACATTCTCTTAAGAGGGATATAAGATTTGGTATGTTGGAGGACAATAAGAGGAATATTGAATCTATATATCAAATTTGATCATGTAAAGTTTGTATTGTATTTTAATAAGATAATGAAATAATAATGTATGTTTTTATATATGGTTTTAAAGATGTTAGTAATGTTTAGAGAAATGACTTTTTTCAGATCAATCATATTAGCTTTTTTGGAGTTGACATTTCGAATCATCCATTGTGGGTCATCATCAAGTCATATATCCGGGATCTAATTAACAAGAAAAATAAATAATGTGGACATGCTCCAGAAAACTCCAATAGAAAAATCAAAGTAATATGCTAGAAAGTTAACTTTAATTAAAAATAAACAATCAAAAATATTAATTAATTAATTAATTAATTAATAATTTATTTAAACGAATAGATACTTCTTCCATAAGTAAAAATCATAATTTTCATTAAAAAGATGAAAATTACATGTTGAAGGTGCTATAAGAGCATATCAAAAGCGTACTATGCATGAACAATCATAACCTTTGAAAAGTATCTAGGTATAGATACAATGTTAGAGTTCAATAAAAAACCATCAAGCTATTGTTTAAAAAGTCCTTTAAACAACCGATATAGATATAAAAGAAATTGAAAGAGCATGTCTACTAGTAGCTGCCAAAAATTAATGCAAAAAGAAAAAAATCCAACTAAATATATTCATATATGTGAATTTGTTGTTATGTCATTCCCGTCTTGCATCATCTTGGATGCCCTCTATGAAGGTCATGTGGTAGTATTTGTAATGGTAATTTCCTATCTATTCAAAACAAATCCATATATTTTGGGTTTGTTGTGCGCCCTCCTTGGAAAGAGTATTAAAAATTATGTTTCTCTCCTTAAAAAGATCCTGATAAGATATGTGGTCAAAATTTCTTTTTATCATTAAGACTTTTGTTGGGTATGTGCTATACTCTTTCCATGATTAGTTACATGTGTTATTACATTGTGTTGGGTGAAACAGGGGGGTGGCGAGGCGTAGCCCCCCTGACAGGGGGTTTGTAGGGGAGCAGTAGTCCGCCTACATGAGATGCAAGGTAGTTTCCCAGGATTTTTTTTTTTATGTGGACCCAAGGATGGCGGGCACACCAAAATATGGTGGCGAACTTACCCATGGTTTTGCACATGTTTTTGCACATGGTTTTCACGAATAGTTTTGAGGATGATGACTTTTTCCCATGGTATTTTGTAGATCCGACCAAGATAACTACGGTTATGTTCTAATCCAAGGTTAATGGATTGGGGTTTATGAATTCTTTGGCATATATGTGTGTGTGTGTGTGTGTGTGTGTGTGTGTTGTAACATTGAAAGGAATATAATGAAAAAGAAATCTCTTTTTCGCAGTTTGGGTTCCAAGAGAAAATATTTGTGTATATTTTTTGTTCTCTCCATTGTTTATTTTTGTTTTAAGAATTTGTTTGTAGGTAATTCTATATAGGGTTAAAACATACATCTAGTTTCAAAGTTTTTTTAGCTTCAAGGGAACACCTTTGTGGTTGATGTGTTTTGGTTGGGTTTGTAGTAGACCTTTTTATAGTTGGATACAGGTGGGATCAATTCTAGTAGCGAAAGGAGATGGCAAATAGTGGAAAGATAGAGATAAAGAAATTCAATGGACAAAGTTTCGAGTTGTGGAAGCTCAAGATGGAGGATTTGTTGATGGACAAAGATTATTGTATCATTGTAGATCCAAGTACGACACAAAAATAAATGTCAGTCGAAGACTGGGTGAAGTTAGATCAAAAGGTGAAGATCACAATATGATTGTGTCTCTCAGATTCAATATTGTTGAATATGTCAAGGGAAGCTACAACAAAGGATTTATGGGATAATTTAGGGACTTTGTATCAATCTAATTCTCTGGTGAAAAAATTGTTTCTGTGGAAAAATATGTATAACTTGAGGATGAAAGATGGAGACTCAGTGAAAGAGCACATGAACGCCTTTAATATTGTGGTAAGTTAGTTGTTATCTATTGGTATTAAAATTTCATATGAAGATCAGTGCATCAGTCTATTGTGTTCTCCACCAGACACGTGGGATATTTTGGTTGTTGCTATAGGTAGCAATACAACTACCTTGAAGTTTGATGAAACAGTCTCATCCTTGTTGTCGAAGAAGATGATATGAAAATATATGGAGAGCTAGTATGGAGATTTCTTCTACGTAAGAGGATTGTCCCATAATAGACAAAAATAATTCCTCTAGTGGGAGATCTAAATATCCAGGAAAATCTATAAAGGTATGATGGAAATGTGGAAAATAAGGATACTACAAAACAGACTATAGATCTAAAACTCATGAGAAAGGAGAAGGATTTGATGATGCTCCTTCCATAGAGGCATAACTCACCTTAGATGAAGGTGGGGATGTGTTGACAGTGTTGGACCCACCGACATTCAGGGGGTCACCCGAATATGAAGTCCCAATTATACCTCACATCATTTGGGGTAGGTGCCCCATCTAGAATATAACCTAGTTTTCGAAGTAGTGGGTTTTAATGATGTGCCTTGGCTGTAATAACTCATAAAGTGGTGTATTCATGACATTGGTGAATAAGTGTGTGACTCTAGAAAGGGTCAAGTGCAATGCATGAAGATTATAACATGATGAAGGGAAAGTGAGTGAGCCCCTCAAAATCCTGTTATAGTACCCAACTTGAAAGGAACACATGAGCATAAAAGACATCATGAGTTAGCCTACAAAATAGTTCACAAGTTAACCATGACGAAAATAAATAATGACACGCATTCAACAAGATTCATACTAATGAAAATTAAATAATTCATAAGCGTTACCATAAGTGAAATAAAATCTATTACAAACATAACAAGAATATTCCTACTATATTCACAACATTTGCATGAAAACATGTTGGCTTTGAGGTTTTGTTAAAGTGAAAGTTACTAGCATACATATACCATTTATGAACCACTAGCATTAATAGTGGAACATGAAATGTACACTTGCTCCTCCAAAGAATGAAACTCCCTCTATGCTATGGAGAATCCAAGGCTCTCAACAAAACTCCCAAGCTCCTGATCCTAAGCTAAAATCCTAGCCAAAAGCTTGACTACAAAAATCCCTTTACATGAGTTATGAGGACATATTTATAACAAAAGGGGTGATTGCTCATCTCCATTTTGTGACTCTTGGACTTCTCTCATGACTCTTCAACTTATTTACAAATTGACTCTTCACATTCCACAATTGACACTTTGTACTCCACTTACAATTATTTACAAAAGAATATTAAAATATACTCGTACCCATATAGGAAAAAATTGGGTAGAGCCAACTAGATAGCCTAATAAGACAAATAAATCAAGCTTGAGTTTGGGAATCCAACTTGACAACTTCGACTTATAGATTCTTGGTCACATGATGGTGCCAATATTTGTACTACATGGTGACTTCCCCAAACTGTGCGATGGAATTAGGCTGAAAATAGATTCTAGCCTCCATGGCATCTGGGCACATCGATTTGGAGTTGGTCTAAGTTTCCTTCTTGAATGGGAGCAACATAGTATTAATCTTGATAGGGCCACCAATGTACTTCTATGTATTCTTCCTGTTTACTTCAAGATATTCTTTGTAGTGATCTATTTGAACCATTCTAAGTATTCTTCAATCTCCAACTTGACCTGATTCCTGCACTTGGCTTAGTTGATTAAGCCAACTAATGGGATCTTCTGTGGTTTCACCATGAAATCCACATTGTTGTAGAATCATGCATATGAGGCTTGAATATTGGTGATGAATGAGGTGAGTTTTTTGTTTCTCTGAATGACCATCCACACTTGTTCTTTCTCCAACTCTTCTTGTTGCCTTATTTTCTTCGTCAATTCGGAAGGTGCCCCTTTTTATTACATTGAACACTCATAGTGATGGATGTATGGGAAACCTTGAGAGATTTATCATTCTCCATACACTTTTGTTTCATGTCATGCAAGTGGACAACTTCTTTATGTAAGATGACAATCTCTTCATACAAGATCTGCATGGTTTCTCCCAATGTCGATACTTCACCAAGTATGGTTGCCTTAAGTTCTTCTAGATACACTTGTGTGGTAGTTGCATTCTGGACCTTTTCTTAGAGTTGTTTAGCTTCTTTCCTCGTAGTCTGTAAGTTCTTTGCCAATTATTTTTTCTTATCCATTAGATGCTCCATGTTTGACTTGGTAGCGCTTGTGAAGGCCAAGTTGGCTGCAACGATGGCATTTGGATTAGTTTTGGTATCTGTAACAATCACCTTTTCTATGATGAAGGCAAGAGATGTGACATCATCCATAAAATGTTCCTTCCTTGCTTGCACAATATTCTTTTGAATTTCATCATAAGTCAAATTATACATGTCCATTACCAGACCCTCATCAAAAGGAACAATTTCTTCTTCCTGGCTTTTAGCTTGCTCTGCTGTCGACAGGGGGAGACTGAATGATTATGTATTGAGTGCTCAACATCAGATAAATATCTTGCTTCAATGGATCTTGTTCCACCTCCATGTCTTGAATCATAATAAACTCCTTAATTTCTTTAGCGAGCTCCTTATCCCACAACTATTCACTCTCCTCTTTTGGTAGTCGGTTTTCCTCTTATGCCTCGGCTTGTTTTCATGTTGTGTTGGGCATGGAATCCCCCCATAGCATGTTTTGGGGCTCAAAGACCAAGTGTTGGTAAAATATCTTGTAAGACTCTGCGAATTGCGGGCGCGGAGCATGAAATGTATATTGAGTCATAGGGTTGTCCACCCTAAGTGTTGTAATGTAATGTAATGACATGCTGGCCTACCCATGGTCTGCAGACCATGAGATTGTATAAATATAGAAAGGATCTAATTTGCAACAAAAATGAGACATGGATTCATGTAAGGATCTAGTAGCGGATAGAGAAGAAATCTAAGTGTCTTGGGTCATAGTAGTAGGAAAAGGCTCTGCAACTGAGTGCGCAGAGGCCTAGTATAGTCTGTAGCTGAGTGCACAGACCCTTGCAGCTGAGTGTGTACGATAGATTTGAGTTTGTAACCCAAGAAGAAGAATAATAAAGAGAAGTTTGATTCCAAGTACTGTGTATCTATTTTTGTATTACTTTCTATGCATTTATACTGTTTGGTTTGTCACGCGCACTTATATGAATACTGAACACTATTAAGTATAATTGGGCTCATACATATAAGTAAGTAATCATATAATATTAGGTAATAATAAGGAACTTTGGTAATAACATGGATCGTGCCTCGATCAAGACTGTGAAAAGGCAGCATTGTAGGCTTCGAGGTATTGATAGGTGCATGTAGCAACTTGTGCATAGGGTCAAACCACAGACTACCCAAAAACCATCAGACATCTCTAGGGTGTGGAAACTTGGTTCTAGCAACCTCCCATACTACTTTGGGCGAGAACTTCTTCAATGCCCCGCGAACTGTTGCCGAAAGGGCCAGTAGTACCGAGATTTGTTTGGCTAAATCATCTCTGAACCTAGGTCAGACCCCTATAAGCCAACAAATGGTTCCATTGTCGGGACCAAGATCTGGATAAGGGATGTTTGATGTCATGTCACTATAATCCAACAAGGAAATAAATTGAAGGGTGGTTGGACAAGAAGATTCACGAGTTCGCAATGCAGGAAAACAAGAATCCATGTGTATCTAAGGAATAGTGGTTGGAGTGCTACTTATATATAGAAACCCATGAAATTTTCTTTTCATCCTTTCCTTTTGAGTTGTATGAGTGGATCGTGAAGCTAGAAGATAGTTAGGGAAGGTGTAGGCTCGACAAACCAATCGTGTGCACTCCAAAATTAGTGCACAGACTAGAAGCGTCAGGAAATAAGATCGCGAGAGTTGTGGACCATTGGCTTGATTGAATTATAGGAGGATTTATCACTGATTTTGTGGTAGATATGATTTTCACCTATAGTGAGGCATAGTGATGCTTCCTCTAAGGGCTGCGAGGTAAGTATATTAAATATTTGAACACTTGGATTAAGATGCTATGGCGTGAAAAGCGGGTTATGCCATTAAATTAATGTTTGGGACTACATGAAGTGGGAAGACCTACAAAAGCAGAGGTATTGAAGAATTAGAAACTAGTCCCTTAATTTCACCCTCGCGGGAAAGCGAGGAAGAGCTCGTGAAAGTTTCTCCAAGGAGCGTGGTTAGTCTGATAAGGCAGCGAATTCCGTGCTTACAACCTCCACCTACACCACCACCCGTCTCACCCTCCTCACCTCCATCTTCACCCACCCCCCCTTCGCCACCACCGCAGTTCAGTATGGCAAGTGTGATCAAACTACCATATTTAGAAGAGTAGGAAATGAAGATCTAGACCAATTCTAGTTCGTGGTAAGCGTGGTATGGGAAGCACAAGGCATCATGGATGACAATATCAAGAAGGCTATGTTGGTAAGCACATTGCAGGATCGTGCATTAACATGGTACATTAAGCATTGTAATGACCATCCAAATGCAAGAATCGCATAAATCTATACTGCACTGAATAGGGAATTTAGCATGCCAAAGTCGGAGACACAATCAATTATCAGGTTTAAGGAGATCGCGATGCTCCCGGGCAAGACCCTCTAGGATCTAGGCCAGAGACTGAAGAGTATGATTTGTGAAGCCAACATGACTTTGATGGATGGACAACACCGTGCACGGATTGTAGCATCACTAACACCACATTTAAGGATGATGCTATCACAACAAAAACTTTCCACCCAGGCCGAATCTTTGGAGATGGAAATGAGATTGCATGAGACCCCTATACAAGACCCTAGTCTGGGAGTCCAACAAATCCACACACAATTGAAAAACCTATGTCTGGAGATGCAAAGTTTGAAACAGGACAAGACACCTCGACCAGAGGTGTGCAAGGATGTATGGTGCATAAAATGCAAAGGCCAGGGGCATGATAAGGACCATTGTCCAGTGTTTGCGAATTACTTTGCAGGAGGAGGGTTGATGCTGTTAGTACTTGAGGCACAAGCAGGACCAAGCATGGAACCTGCACTATGATGCACAATCTGTTAGATAGGAGGAAAACACACTATGGATAATTATCATCTATTGTAGAAGTATATGCAGATGTCCCAACAATTGTTTTGTAATTTTTGCAGGTCAATAGGCCATGATGAATGCACCTACAGAAGCTACAAACTAATGATGGATCAGACTCCTACCTACAGGGTATAGACCAAAACATGGGCCCTCTACCAAAATACAAGAATGGTATGCACTGGATTTCAGGAGTGCGGACAAGGTCGAGGTGGAATGGGACCAGGAAGGGGTTGTAGACAACTAATTTGTTACAATTTTGGAGGGCCAAGGCACTATGCCCGTGATTGTACAAACCTAACAAGGACGTCATGTTTGTACTATACTCAGTTTGATCATGAGGTAGAAGACTGCCTTACATTGATAGAAAGGTTGCACGAAAAAGGGGTACTCCAACCTCCTCTGACTTCGAATTTGTAGATGATGAGGTCTGAGCCATGCAAAGAAGACATGAACGTAAATATGATGCTCACGAGAGGTATGACCACTGGTGATGATATAAATAAGCAGTCAGAAGAAAGTGCGTGGGTTCGTAAGGCTCCTACAAAGAAACCCAAATTTGATTTAGAATGCGCGAAGGAGACATTCATGGAAGCTAAGAAGAGCTTCACGGAGACCTCCACTTCAGGTAGTAAGGATCAACTAGAACCAGGGATGGATCCTTCAATGCTCACTACCTTTCTGGAGACATGCATGAAAATGCTACATGAAATTTGGCAGTAAAAGTATTACAGTAATTCATCACTAGGTGCGTGGGGTCAGGAGAACTTGGAAATCATGCATTACGCACAGGAAGGGAAATGAGGTTGACTGCGCAAATCGACGAGTATGAAATGGATCAGGTAATATTTGATCTCGGATCAGATGCAAATGTATTGTCGAAACAAACATGGGAACGCATGGGTAGACCCACACTGTAATGGTCTCCTATCCAGTTGTGAATGGTGAACCAATAGAAGATCTTGCCCATGGGAAGATTGCAAGGGGTAGCGGTGGATATTGAAGGTGCGAGCGTGCAGGCATATTTTGCAGCAATAGAGATTGTCAATGAAAGCAATCCCTATCTCATGCTACTAGGAATAGGCTGGGCCATCGATATGAATAGAGTCATAAATCTGAAGAAGCACAAAATGATTTTTGAGAAAAAGTCACTACGTGTAGTAGTACTGTTAGATCTAGCTGAAGGAGCACGATACACTGAACCGGTGCATGACGATGATAGTAATGACGACCTTGGTTGCATCTACAAGATAACTACATGAGAACAGGATTGGGTGAATCTGACTACAGATGGAAGGATTTCATGGGAGCATAAAAGCTCCTACACTTTGGATTCAGATGAAGAAGTAGAGCGCTGGCCAAATCAGTTGCATGGAGTAACAACACTTAATTACAACACGATGGTTAGATCACTGCTCTCCATGAAAACAAAGGTCAGGGATCTGCCTACATATGATGGGTTGATAATGGTGGATGAATTCTTGAACAAATTTGAAAGCACAGTACCTAAACAACAGCAGTTCAATGCTCTGAAATGGGTATTGTGCACAACGCCCACAAGATGGTGGGGTACACATCAGGGGAGTTTTAAGGACTGACGCAGATGCAAGAGGATTATGCACCTATGATTTGGAAAACCCCAACTAAGGATGGGCGCCGGTTACCAGGGGTAGAACGACTTGCGTTCCCACCTTTGCCGAAGGGTACAAACATATGACATGCATCCCAGACAAGCACACGCCACTCCCAGAAGAGAGAATCAAAATAAAGCACAGTAGCATGAAAGGTGCAACGTGCCAAGGACTATCCATAGTGAAGCATTTGATAGGGTGTGTGAAGTTCTCAACAGGGTTTACCAAGTGAGACGCACTGACTAGGACCTATGCGTACCAGTGGTACAATGGGCCTATAGGACCATGTACAAAACCTTGACTATGAAAACAATTCTAAGATTGAGGAATAGGGTAGGGACTGTAATTTTTTAGGGGCATGCAATGATGAATCCACACATAATAGCACCTGTAGGTGTGATAGTGCAGGAAGCCTAGGACGAAGACATCACAAAGTCACACGAGGTCGAACACATAAGGCTTCAAGAATCCATTCGGCAAGGGAACCTTAGACTTCATCAACTCAAAAAGGATCGGGTACGACTAAGAAAGAAAAACATTTTGATGGATGAGGAGGTCAGGAGGCTGGAAAACAAGGTCAAACAAGCATGTCTTGTCGATAAACCAAGGATGGAAAGGCAAGGTGTGGATGATGATACCAATGAATTAGAAGAATATTGCCAAGAATTGATTAGTCTGTTGCCATGGCTAGGACCACATATCACCAAACAAAGTAACCAGGGGAATGCACTACATAAAGTAGAGCACGCGGCACCAACTGTCGCGAGGGAAATTAAGGATTTTCCGCGGACTATACTAGAAGGAAAGATGGAGCCTTGCATAGGTGGTGTGACCACCTAACTAGCCGTAGGAAGAATAGTCTCAGTGCTCCAGGCAGCTAAAAGGGAGCACGAGACTATAAAAGAGTCTACTTGGGAGCTGCGTGATAAGGGAGGTGTGCACAAAGTCAGCATGTCAAAAGGTTCACGCCTAGGCATGGAGGGTTGCACTGCCACATGGTTAGGTTGGGAAGTGACCTTTGGTGTCACTGTTCATGATAGGATGTCTGGTTTGAGGCCAAATCTAGTGGGAGGCAGACATTTAAGATAGCAGTTATGGGCAAGATTTCGAAAAATTTTCCGCCAAGAAAGCATTGATGGCCCAGAATTGGGGGGAACGGTCGAATTTGAATTCAAAATGCACTATAAAATTTCAGGGGCTAGCCACAAGACAACACTTGTTCACTTGAGACTTGAGCATTGGAATAGAGCACGGAGTGTTGAGCGCTGAGCGATATTCGATCCCCTAAGTTCGCAAAAGACCGCATACAGTACAGACAAGATGACAGATACTAGGGTAGGTTTGGGATTTGAAGAAGGAACCGTCGGTGAGGCCGCATTGAACCATATGGTACACGATGTTCCCAAAGATATTGGGGTCATGCTAGAAATCCCAAAGTCACCTCAGACACCGAGATCGAAAAAGGATAAGCAGACAACGGGACCAATCCACATGTCCCTAAGGAATCCGTGGTTCGGTAAGCTATCAATGGAGGAAAAGGGCAAGGCTGTCACTAATGATTCAAATGAAGAGGAGGAGGACTTACAGGCTTTGATTGTTGAGGTAGAAGAGGAAGAAGATGTGGAGGAGGACATCCAACCAATGTGCTCTGTAGCAAAATTACCTGAGTATGTCCCTTTGCGAAAGGGGAAAGCTAAGGTACTAAAGGATCTAGATGCAACAAAGAGTTCACTCCAGACTTTGTTCCTCCCAGATGGAATTACCTTTGAGGGTCCGCTCCTAAGACATGTGCCTATCCTAAAATTTGAAGACTGGGACCTTGTGGACAATGAGAATTTCCCACACTTAGAGATGGAGAGGCTAATGAAACAGAATACAGAGGGGCTGGTGATAACATTACAACCACGAAAATGGCTACGTAGTGTGGAGAAGGTTGGGTTGCTTCATCTACTATGGATACCGCACTTTCACCGCGCGCCCATCTCCATTTTCATCATCAGGTAGCTGCTTTTCCTGGTGCATGATGGGTACATATAGCTGGAGGAGCCTATTCCCATCACGGTGAATCTCATCCACATAATTTCTCAGCTTCCCTATAAGGGAAAGGATCTCGTGATGATAGTAGGAAAAAGCAGTGATTTGGCTCTCATGGAAGCCATGAAGAAAAAATATAATCTAGAGAACAAAAAGAGGGGTTACGTCATTAGCAATATCAAGGATAAAGGGGCGAGAATAGCCACCCAAATCCTAGCCAGTAAGGTAATGAGAAAATGTCGTGGCGATGAAGTACCAGTGCCGGTAGTTCCGTTGGCTGAACAATGCGCGGAGGGGGTTCAGTTCAACTAGGCCGAGTTCCTCTTTGAAGAATTTTTTCTCAATTGCAAGGAGGCCCAGGAGTAGGGTAAGACCTTCCACTACATGTGGTTTCTCTTTTC
This sequence comes from Pinus taeda, assembly GCA_000404065.3. Classification (NCBI taxonomy): domain Eukaryota; kingdom Viridiplantae; phylum Streptophyta; class Pinopsida; order Pinales; family Pinaceae; genus Pinus; species Pinus taeda. The sequence goes on along the minus strand of APFE030583125.1, from coordinate 11,984 downwards.
CATCTTATTGGGAGTACTGTAGGAGGAGAGTCAGTTCTCGAGCATTGAGCATGACTTACTACAGGTCGCGAAGTACATATCACTCTAGGCTTCCAAGGATTTGAAGCAGACTCGCGATACAAAGATTTTATGGATGCTCATGGAGTCAAGCATCCAGATGTGGATTAATAGGAGGCAATGCCTATCCCCCATAGTGCATAACAGTCTGCAGAGTTTTGCAGACTTCAAGGCAGACATGCACAATATTTACATCGAGGCACGAAAGGATCCGGCACAACAGTGGATGAAGCTCCCATACATAGCCATTGACGATGCAATCTTTACAGTGTTAGAGACATGGCCTCTCGAGTGGTGCGCCCCAGATTTAGCGGAATTCGAGAAGACAATGGTGCAAAAATAGAAGGAGGATGCTAAGCTGCATGTCTCCCAACTGGCTAAAAAAGGTACAATGAAAAAGTAGTAGTCGAGGTCAGGGCAGACCGCGAAGTGGCACAGGCAGCCGTAGAGTAAAAGAAGGTCATCAAAGTAGCAATAGCAGTGCATACAACAGAGGCCACAATAATGCAAGCAAAGGAGGGCCAGGAAGTGTCCACAAGATAGGAGGCAGAGGACATAGACCTTGCAGAAGAAGGCATAGATCCACGAACCACTTCAACCCAACTCAAACTGTCACACATCCCAAAAATATCGAATCCACAGAAAAAAGTCAAGGCCTCGAAGCTAGCCATTGACCTGATCACATTGACTGAAGGAGACCTCTATGACATCGGCGAGATAGTTTGCGATGTCACCAAGGAAGTGCTCCAAGAAGTTATGATGGAGCAGCAGATTGTGTTGGGGGCCCTAAGGGTGTACCTGCAGGAACTACAGGTGTGGTCGTCACAGGAAGGAACCTTTTCCACCTATGTTGCAACAAGTACATCAATAGCAGAATAGATCCTATGTGCAAGGATGGCTAATACCATAGTGTTACCGAAAGGATCACTAGTAGCAACAAATGAAATCGACAGAGCTGTAGTTGGCAGGATCAAAGGACTTGGCCTCAATTTGGTTACACTTCCACGAGAAACATTGTAGTAACTGCAGGATGGAATAATAGCAGAACTCTGTGCCAGGGAGGGCCACAAGATATAGGTTTTGAGTGAGAAAAAGATAAACATCGAACATCTCAACCTGCAACATGATGAACTAGTATTATAGACACAATGATTGGAATAGGTGGTAGAAGATGCTTGCAAAGGAGTCCTGGAGTTGGCCATCCCAGTAGATCTACCAATAGTAGAGCAGATCCACAAGTTGGCGACTCGAATCCGTGAATCCAGAGCAAAAATGAAAAATGTTCAGGTGGAGCTGAACTTTCAAATAGCTAAGCTACAATTAAAGGCACAACCTTCCACTCCCCTAGAAGCTAGAGAAGAGCATGTTAGCACTATCCAAATAGGGTTGGAAGAAATTTGAAGTGGAGTACAAGACTGTATCGGTATGTTGGAATAAGAATTTACGGTCCTCAAATCTTTGCAAGAGGACCCCAAAATACAATGCCTAGAAACAGAGGCGCGTGAACTTTAGATGTAGTACAACAGTGTTTGAGGAACTACGCAGACAGTAGTCCTCACTCAAGAACTTCCGAAGATGCAAAAAGCTAAGGCACTGAAGGAGCAAGTGGATGCGACGCAACAGAAAGAGGTAGTTCTCAAGGCACAAGTCTAGCCATGGATTGACGAGGCCTTCACCATCACGGCAGATATCAAAGGAAAGCTTTCACATATGCAAGGGATGTATGCACTAAGGCAGGGATTTCCTCCTGACAAAGAGGCTTCGGAAGAGCGCATGCAGTGGGTCCGAAAAATCCTATAACAGTGCGTTGCAGACCTCTGAGCAGTTCAGGACTAGTTGGAGGGACTTCGCACAAAGATTGTCACGCCGACAGAGTGACTCGAGGGCAAGTCATGATGTTGGTGTTGGGGGCCTGCTGGGCATAGAATCCCCCCACAGCATGTTTTGGGGCTCAAAGCTCAAGCGTTGGTCAAATATGTTGTAAGACTCTGCGAATTGAAGGCACAGAGTGCAAAATGTATATTAAGTCATAGGGTTGTTCGCCCTAAGTGTTGTAATGTAATGTAATGTCATGTCAGCCTACCCATGGTCTACGGACCATGGGATTGTATAAATAGAGCAAGGCTCTAAGTTGCAACAAAAACAAGAGATGGATTGATGTAATGATCTAGTAGTGGATAGAGAAGAAGTCTAAGTGTCTTGGGTCATAGTAGTAGGAAAAGGCTTTGCAACTGAGTGCTTAGAGGCCTAGTATAGTCTATAGTTAAGTGCGTAGATCCCTGCAGCTAAGTGCACATGGCAGAGTTTAGTTTGTAACCCAAGAAGAAGAATAATAAAGAGAAGTTTGATTCCAAACACTATGTATCTGTTTTTGTATTACTTTCTATGCATTTATACTATTTGGTTTATCGCGCACACTTATATAAATACTGAACACTGTTAATTATAATTGGGCTCATACAGTTAAGTAAGTAATCAGATAATATCAGGTAATAATAAGGAACTTGGGTAATAACATGGATCATGCCTCGATCAGGGCTGCGCGAAGGCAACATTGTAGGCTACGAGGTACTTATGTACTAATAGGTGCACGCAGCAACATGTGCCCAGGGTCAAACCACGGACTACCCAAAAACCATTATACATCTCTAGGGTGTGAAAACCTAATTCTAGCACCCTCCCATACTACTTTAGGTGAGACCTCAGTCCGCGCGCCACGGACTATTGCCAAAAGGGTCAGTAGTACCGAGATTTTTTTGGCTAAATCATCTCTGAACCTAGGTCAAGCCCCTATAAGCCAACATGTTGCTTATTCTTCTTCTATTCTTTCCATTCCTCCTATTCTTCTTCCATTCTTTTTCTTCATCTCTTCCTCCTACTTCATTTGCTTCCTCCTCCTCTCTATTGCTATCGTAACTTTCAAAATGTTCAGATTTGCTTTCATATTGTAGCTTTGCTCTTCCACTCGACTCTGTGCAACTTTTCTTTTGCCATTTTTTCCACTAGGTTGTGCCTTTATGTTGGCACTGCATATGGAGTGACTTCTTTCTATAGAGTAACTTGCGTTGTTCCAATGAAGTTGACTTGTTCATGGGACTTAGAGGCATTATAACAATTCTCATTGCTTCCTCCTTGGTCTTGTGAGAGGTCCCACATGGCCACTGAAAATGAATCCTTACACAATGGTATTTTCAAATGTTCCTAGGATCATACGGATTGAAGTCCAAATGTTTGAATGTAACTTTTTCTATCTCCTTGCCTTCGATGTCTACAACTTTCATATCCTTGATTTTGTAAAATTTGATCTACATAGTAAGAGCATGCAAAAGTGTTTTCTTCTCCCTGTGAAGAACTATTGATAACCCTATGGAAATATGGTAACAAACTTCTTGTATGACCAACTTATTGGTGGCATACATCGGTAGAAGATGTTGCGAATTCTATCCATTGAACACTGAGGAAAGTGTCATCCGGTGAGGACAACCAATTTTCTATTTCTGACACTGCTTATATTTCCCCATGTGACATGCAAGTTGGCTCTTCCTCAAATATTAACTTGTATAATGGAATGAGGACATGATCAGTTAACTTTTCGACTACTCCTTCGTAGCTGTGCTCCGAAAGAAGCTTGGAATAAATGTGCATGACAGACTCTCTTTGTTTCTAAGTCCAATTCATGTCAAGAAATGAATTTTGAGCACATATTGCATCCAACAGGTAAGAAAACATGTAAAATCTAGCTTACTTTCCCTTGGGAGGATTATGGCATTGGCTACATGGATCTTCAGTTGTTGAGCCAACAATTCTAACTAGTTGAATGGATTGCCTTCATTCACAATCAAGTTCAACAAGAATTCCCACCCTTTAGGGAAGGTCTCAGTACTATGTTAACCATAGATCCTATAGGATAGGACTATCAAGTACTAATAAGTCTTCCTGATAGATTTTGTCTTATAAGTGTTCTTGGGTGTCTGACGAAAATTTGATGGCTCTTTCACCCAGCCTTTGACAACCTCCTTTGTGCTCAAGTCGCTGGTGGCTGCATAGAATTAAGAATCCATGAGTGATTCTAGCTCCAGAAAATGGTACATGAGATGGTAATATGGTGCCATAAAATAGGAAATCCTTTGTCCGCTGGCAATGTTCAGAGTCATAGTCTTGGAATATATATAACAAATTATCCAGCTGGCAATGTCTACACATGGGAAAATCGGGTACCTACATGCAACCTTGTTTAACCCTGACCTTTGGACATTGATATACACCTGTCGGTCTTCAAGATATGCTCTGAATCTTCTTGGTGAGAAAGACTCATTCACTTTGTGCCATGTGATGCCTAATTCTTTCTCTATAAACAATTGAGTATTTGTAAAAACTAGCAAGTTCATTGGAGTACTCTTAAATGTCGCCCTGATACTTCTTTCTATGGTGTCCTTTGAAGCAAATCTATTTCATGCCATGATGATAGTAGTTGATGAAGAGAAGTGCTCAACAACTGCATTACTTATATGAGTAAAATGCACTCATGGAAAACATGAATTAACCTCATCAAAATGAACCACAAAGAAAGATCCAGGCAACAACCATAAGTCTGAAGGGAAAATATACACAAATCCTTAGCTAAGGGAAGATCCTGGCTTCCTGAATTGCACATTGTGTAGTCTCAATGGCCAGGGAAGCATCTTAAGGCTTGAGACTGTGCAATGCACAATCTCATCCTGGGCAGACTAAAGGATATATTGTGCATTGCACAGTCTCACTGGCCAAGGGTGAGGCTTGAGGCCTGGAACTATGTAATGCGTAGTTGGGAAAGTGAGGTACTATGCATTGTGCAGTCTTAGAGGCCAAGCATGAAGCTTAAGCCTTGGACTTGCACAATGCCTAGTTGAGCAAAGTAACTAATGTCCAAGTGAATGGAAGATATTCTTCGAAAGAGGATGGGAAAGCGACATATTTGTGTGACAGTGCAAGTTAGAGTGTGGATATGACTAAGTAAATATAGATCAGTGAATATTAGGTGCATAAGACTAGTCATGTAAAGGGAAAAACAAACATGTATAGGGAGTCATCGCAATGATGACCACTAATGGGAAAAAACAAGAAAGTTGATGCGACACTTGTAAAAGGTGAACGACGGATTGAGCCAACACTTGTACAAGCTAATATAAGTTAAAAAAAACTAGGAACCATGAAAAGAAACAAGAAAAACAACACTCACAGAAGTGAAATGACAAAAAGCGACAGAAGGGGTGACAAAAGATGACAAAAGAAAAACACACCCAGAAAAGCACCACAAACTCCATTGAAGGATCCTTGATCTCCTTGGCAAGGCTAGAGCTCCAAGATCAAATGTGCAAATGAGATCTAGGGGCATTTATTATATATATGTAAGTTGGCTATTTTTTATGATGTACATGCCTAAAATAAAGGAAAAAACAACACTTGGTGAAAATTCCAAAAATAACAACTTGTGTCATCCTTTCGGAAGCTAATTATCCACTACCTATTTTCTAGGGATTTCCTTTATATTTTTTATTTTTTTGGGAAATTGGCCATTCACGTTGCCAATGAGGATTATGCAATTTCCAAGCACTATGAAACTCCTTAACTTAGTGAATTGTGTAGTTTCTCAACTCAAGGGAAGATTTGCACAATTTTTGAGCTTAACGTTGGGTTGTCTCACAAACTTACACAGTTTCTAAGCTCAAGGTTGGCATGCTTGTCTAGATTGTGTAGTTAAAATCCTCAAGGTTGGGATGCCTTCCAAGATTGCATAGTTTCTCGAGGGAAGACTGACAATGCTGCAAAGTCACGTCAAGAGGTAGCTTTTTTCTAAAAGGTATCAAACTGGGATCAGCACATCACAAGAAAAGTATGAAAAGATAATTCTTGATCATAGTAATGAATACTTGACAACAGTAAATGATGAGCTCCTATGGAGAGAAGGTAGGCTCCAAAATCAAAGCATGGAAAAAAATTTGGAAGGTGGTTGTAGTAGCTACAACAAGATGTGTACTTGGCTTCTTCTTCAAGCACACATGTAGATCATAAGGCATGGTTAATTGACTCAGGTGCATCCTTTCACTTCTCCCCATAGGGAGTGGTTTTATGAGTATGAGAAATCTAATGGTGGTGATGTCTTCCTAGGGGATGACAGGAAGGCAAATATCATAGGTCATGAAAAATTCAAGATGAAGTTGCAAGGTGGAAGGATTACAGAACTTTATGGTGTTCTGCACATTACTACATGGGCCATAAAGCTAATTTTTGTAAGCAATATGGATGATGCAAGTATAAAAGTTGTGTTCGATAAATATACTTGCAAGATGGTTTAGGGAGCACTAGTATTGATGCCAGGAGTTATAATTTGAACTATGTACAATCTTCTAGGTAGCACTATTATTGATGCATGCAATAGTTATGTGGTTTTTGAAAGTGGAGAAGAAAATCTAGTGGTCTATGGAGAAAGGACTATGTTGTGACATCAAAGACTTGTACATGTTGGAGATAAGGGCCTTCAAATACTAAATGATAATGGTATGGTATGATAATGAAAAAGAAATTATCTAGGATTAGAAACCTATTAGAGGAATTTTGAGGTCTAAAATGGGCCTCCTAAGAAAAATGTACAACCAAAATAAAGTTTATAAGAACCAATATGTTTCAAGATGATGAAGTCAACCATGGGGATGATTCCCCATTTTTGGAGTAGAAAAGTAAAAAAAAATAATAAAATAATAAAACTAAATTTTCAACTTGTATTCCTAAATTATCTCCCTAATTTTTTACTCAAATTTCAAGCGGGATTACTCATTGGATGAAGAATTTAGTTCCTCATCCAAAGATCACCCATGTTGCATACTTTCGATGGAGCCTGCTACACGAAAAATGAGAAATACATGAAAAAACATTATTGCAATCACATTTTTCATGTATTTGGTCCATTGAAAGTATGAGACATAGGTACTCCTTGGATGAGGAATTAAATTCTACATCCAAATAGTGTTCCCGCTTGAAATTTGAGTAGACCCATAGGGAGATACGCTGAAATACGAGTTGAAAAAGTAGTTTTTTCCTTTTTTCCCTCTAAACATTGATGATGTAATGTAATCTTATTTTATTATTTCCACTATTATTTTATAATTTCCTTAGGAGGCCCATTTTAGACCTCAAAATTCCTCTAATGACCCAATTGTCCTTTAAATTTGACATTAAGGATCTTGGTGTTGCAAATTATAATTTGGGCTATTAAACGAGATCGGGCAAAGCTCTGTTTAAACTAGAGGAAGTATGTTGAGAAAATATTGCAGAGGTTTAATATGTAGGATAGTAAAATGGTGAAGGTTCCTATTCATGTAGGTGTAAGTTTATCTGCTAAATTGATCCAAGTGGATCTATAGACACCCGCGGCATGAAAAAGGCTCAACATTCAAAGTGGCAGAAAGTCGATTAACTTGACATCAGATCGAAGTGCTCATTTCCCTAATTCCAACGGCGTGAACGACACTCCAATCCAAGCTCGTATGAAGAAGATAGAGGTAGTCAAAGTTTGGGGTTGACTTACTCATGTGGCAGGCTTAAGGAGGGTGCAATTTGGAAAGAATCTGGCACTAGAATTTAGATAGTTTTCCAGGTGAAATTGTGGGTCCATTAATTTTTCTAATATCACCTAAGGTTTTGGAAAATTTCTAAGTGGGCGGTGGTTATTTAATTTTAAGAAAATAATAAAAAAAATATATATACAAAAATATGGGGCGGGCAGCCATGACCCCACCACCCCAGAATTGTAACAACAATTTATATTTAAAAAAATGGGTGGACGGCCATGACCCCACCGCCCCTCATGCCCACCATAACCACCATAGCATATCATATAAATATGGGTGGTGGATTGTTAACCCCGCTGCCCCTCCACTCCACATTACCTTACCAACATATATTACGACGAAAGATGGGCGAGCGGGCCACCAGAATGGTGGACCCGCTACCCAAATTAAAACAACAAATATATATATGATATGTTAAAAATTGGAGGGGTGGGATTTGATCCTCCAACCCCTCCTCAACCATTTGATAATTTTAACGTGTGCGCCACCAATCCCTCTTGGGATATCCTCCTGAAAACCCATATGTATACCTTTCTACACAGTGCATTGGAGGGGGAGCGCACATGTTTTTCGAGGTGAATGACATGCAGGTGGCGAAACCATGAGCAGAACTATGACACGGGGCAGAACCTTGCCTGAGCACATTTTTCAAGGGGGTCAGTTTTGGTCTAGTGTCACAATTGGGCAAGTTTTATATTGATTTTGCACCTCTCAGTGACAAGAACTCAATGGTGATGCCAATTTATGCAACAAATCTCTCCATTTTTCGGCCATTTTCTAGATTGGAGGTATAAAGCTCCTTTTTGTAAATGTTGAGTATACTTCTTCTTTCTCATGCCACTTAATGAATGAAGGCCTCCCAGTTAATTGAGTAGGGCCTGGAGACATAGTCCAAATTGGATAATTTTAGCCAATGTGGCACCAGTCCCTCTTGGGATATCCTCCCAAAAAAACATATATATACCTTTCTGCATAGTGAGTCGGAGGGGGAGTGCACACAATTTTCGAGGTGAATGACGTGCAGGTGGCGGAACTGTGAGAAGGCCTGTGACAAGGGGTAGAACCTTGCCTGAGCACATTTTACAGGGGGTGAGTTTTGGTCCAGTGTCAGAATTGGGAAAGTTTTATATCAATTTTTCACCTCTCGATGACAGGAACTCAATGGTGATGCCAGTTTATGCAACAAAGCTCTCCATTTTTCGACCATTTTCCAGATTGGAGGTATAAAACTCCTTGTTGTAAATTTTGATTGTACCTCTTCTTTCTCATGCCACTTAATGAATGAAGGCCTCCCCATTAATTGAGCAGGGCCCAAAGATGTAGTCCAAATTGGATGAACTGTGTTATCAAGTCTTGTGTCTTCCCTCATGCTTTTATGTGTTTCTCCTCTTCTCTCATGTGCACATTAAATTTCTATGGTTAAGCTGTGATTTATCCATGTAATTCTTTAATACATTAAGAAGCAAAAGATATTGGATCAAGTGGTATCAGAGCAAGTCTTTGTAGATGTGAATTACATGTTTTTATGCTAATAAGAAATAGGATCCAAAGAGGCAAAGGGAAACTAAATTCTTTCGATCCTGAAGCCGGTCGTGCATGTCAAAGGAGAAAAATAGTAGATGAAGAGGCTCGTTATGAAGAGGAGCACAATTACCACAAAACCTTCTATAAAATGGTAGAAAATGTCAATCAAAATCTCTTAAGGCTAGAGAAAGAAGAAGAGATAAATCCAGAAGAACAAGGTCCAGTGCATGGAAATGGTGTAGAAGAACCCCCTCCTTCTACTTCCACAAGTGAAAGTTCTTCTTCCTGTCATCACCATCATCATAGAAATTCAAGGGATGCATATAAGAAACCTTTCTTTAAATTATATGTCAAATTTTATCTTCCCATGTATAACAGTGAAAGCAATGTAGAAAAACTTAATAACTAGATTAGGCAGATTGAAATCTACTGTAGATTTAGTAGATCGAAGAGAACGAGGAGTAGCTGGCCTCTCTTTGGCTGAGTGGCACAACTCTCGTCTAGTGGGAGAGAAAATTGTGAATTAGTAAGAGTGTGGGTAATCTTCTTTTCTCTCGGCCTAGTTTCATTTCTGCATTAAAGGAACAATTTTATCCCTTTCTTTATAAGAAAAAATCCTTAGTGGATCGGAAATACTTAAGGCAAGGTAGAGGTCAGGATGTTCAAAGCTTTACCGAGGAGTTTAGAAAACAAGAAATTAATTTGGGTATTGCACTTGACTCACCTAAAGTAGTAACTAAGTATATTGGATCATTACATAGTTACATTAGAAATTCGTTATTGTTATTTGAACCAACTACTATTGACTTGGCCAGTGTAAAGGCCATTCATCTTGAGAACAACGGAAAAAATGAAAGAGAAGATCATTTCAAGAAACCACCTTTCAAACCTCCAAATGGAAAACCCAAAGTGAAAGGAAAGGGAAAGGAGAAGAGGATGACACCAACCAAGAAAGATGAAGGCGAAAGGCCTCATTGCACTCAGTACAAAAAGGAAGGTCATGACGACGATCACTGTTGGAAATTGTAAACGAAAAAGAGACCAAAGAAGTATGGAGGAAAGGACAAGTAGAAGATAGGGGCAACTGTGCAACAAGACCTTGAATCTGATTTAGGAGATGAAGCATTGATCACAACAGTAGGAAAAAAAGGTATTCTTACACATGTTAATTCTGATTCACATGAAGGCACTAATTCAATAGATGAGTCTCTTCCTAATGAATGAAATAGAATTGAGTTATTTCATATTAAAGTTGTCATAAATCATAAAAAAGTGGAAACTCTATTTGATACCAGATCCCAAGAAAATTTAATTTTAGAGTCTTTGGTAAAGAAGCTAGGCTTAGAAACCAAATCACATCCAAAACCTTACCCGCTTGGATGGATACATGATAAACCAAATTGAATTTAACTAAGTAGTGCAAGGTTAAATTTGTGATCACTTCTAAGTTAGTGGATGAGGTAGAACTTGATGTTATACCATTGGATATCTGTGGCATGGTGTTAGTGAGTCCATATATGTATGATAGAAAGGCAATATTCTTCTATCGTGAAAACAAATACCAAATCACAAAAGATGGGGTAGAATATCTTGTAAGGGCTCATCAAACTAAAATCAATGCCAACCTTGTAAGTGCAAGACAAATGAAGAGGTTGGTGAATTGCAGTAAGGTTTTCATGCTTATGGTTGTAAGGGGAAAGATGCAGAATTATCTGATGCTTTCCATGGTTGTGATCATGTGCATAAAAATGAATTATGTGAATTATTTACTAACTATGGTGAAATGTTTTAGGAACCAAGGGGATTACCCCCGAAGAGGGAAATCCAACATGATATCCATTTGTAGCATGACACACCTTTACCAAATGTTGGCATGTAAAGGATGTCGACTATTGTGATGGAGGAGATAAAAAAGAAGGTGCATGAACTATTGAACCAAGGGGTCATCAGACTGAGCACTTCTCCATGCGGCTCACTGATTGTCTTAGTGCCGAAGAATTATGGCACATGGAGGATGTGTGTTGATCATCGAGAACTAAGAAAATCACGGTGAAAAATCATTACCCTCTCCCATGCATTGATGATGTACTAGATTAGTTAAAGAATGTTATCTATTTGAAAAAATTGGATTTGTGTAGTGGTTATCACCAGGTTTGAATTGCAGAGAAGGATTTGTGGAAAACCACCTTCAACACCAAACAAGGGTTGTTTGAATGGATGTTGATGCCATTCGGACTTTGGAATGCTCCAACCACTTTCATGAGGGTCATGAATGATCTCTTTAGGCCTTTCATTGATGAATTTGTTCTTGTATATCTAGATGATATTCTTGTCTTTAGTAAAAATTGGAATGAACATGTATGCCATGTAAAGAAAGTGATTGATGTATTGAAGAAAGAAAAACTTTATGTAAAATTGTCATAGTGCGAGTTTGGGAAAACCTCTTTGGTTTACCTAGGTCTTATTGTTGGTCATGGTCAATTAAAACTTGATCCTTCTAAAGTTGAAGCAATTGTAAATTGGCCTAAGCCTACTACTGTAACTGAGGTTCGCAGCTTTTCGGGTGCAATAGAGTATTGAAGGAGATTGTATGTTTTAACCCCATACAAAAATTACCTGCATACGAATTCTAAAACATAGAAAATAGACAATGCAAGAGCATAACACATAAAACACATATACTGTTAGGATATTCCGACACATAGGAATAGTTAAGTTCAACTTGGTCTAGTATAGAGTTAGGTTAGAGTTAGGTAAAGTGTGTTTCTTTACCGTTGTACATTTTGTAACTTACAA
>APFE030583112.1:0-12964 GCA_000404065.3 Pinus taeda | reverse complement strand
GAGAGAAGGGCCTTCGAATACTTCATGGTAAAGGTATGGTAGAAGGTATGAGTAATATCTCTCTGGATTTTGATTTTTGTGAAAATTGTGTATATGGGAAGCAGAATCGGGTGAGTTTCCCCTCTCGTGGTAAGAGGACGAAATATATATTAGAGCTTGTGCATAGTGATGTGTTTGGACCTGTGAAGGTTCCATCACTGGGTAAGTCTGTGTACTATGTATCATTTATAGATGACTTCTCAAGGAAAACGTGGATATATTTCCTTAAGAAGAAATCTGAAGTCTTTGATAGGTTTAAAGAATTTAAGGCTCTGGTGGAAAATCAGACAGAGAAGAAGATAAAGGTGGTGAGGAAAGATAATGGTGGAGAATTCTGCAGCAAGGAATTTGAATAATTCTGTAAGAAGTGTGGTATAGCATGGCAGAAGACTACTCCATATACACCTCAGCAAAATGGAGTCGCTGAAAGAATGAACAAGACATTGACGGAAAGGGCAAGAAGCATGCTCAGTGGTGCTGGGTTAGGACAGGAATTCTGGGCAGAGGTGATGGATACTGCATGTTACCTAGTCAACAGGTCACATTCATCAACGTTGGATGATAAGACTCCACAAGAAGTATGGACTGGCAAGAAACCCTCTCTTTCACATCTGAGGGTATTTGGATGTGATGCATATGTACATGTTCAAAAGGAGAAACGAACCAAGTTGGATAGTAAATTTGAAAAGTGCATCTTTATTGGGTATAAGGATGGTTTAAAGGGTTATAAGCTTTGGAACCCAGTAACAAGGAAGGTTGTGTACAGTCGAGATGTGGTGTTCAGAGAGATGAAAGATGTTATTAAACATGAAGTCCAACCAAAGGAACCTGAGAAGATAGAGCTTGAGCTAAAGGAGGAAGAATCAAACTCTACAACAGAGGAGGAATCAGAAGATGAAGAGCCACAAACTCTGGGTGTGAGAAGATTAGTTCAAGAAAGAAGGCAGCCAGAAAGGTATATTCCATCTTCTTTCTATTCAAATTTTGCTTTATCTATTACTGACGATGATCCCAGATCTGTGAAGGAAGCATTAATTTCAGAGGATGGAAAAATCTAGAAAGAGACCATGGTTGATGAAATGACATCTTTTCACAAAAGTGAGGCCTGGGATCTGGTGGAGTTGCCAGCTAGGAGGAAACCCTTTGGCAGCAAATGGGTGGTCAAGAAGAAGACAAAGCAGAAGGAAAGGTGGAAATCAAGCTCGTTGGAGCAAAGAGGTTATCTAGGTGTCGGGAATTGATTTTGGTGATATTTTTTTCTCCTGTTGCCAAGGTAACTTCTATTAGGTTACTTTTATATGTTGTTGTTTCTTTTGATTTTGAGGTAGAATAGATGGATGTGAAGACAAAATTTCTTCATGAGGATCTAGTAAAGGAGATCTACATGAAGCAACCTGAAGGCTTTGCGGTGAAGGGTAAGAAAGAACTCGTATGAGAGTTAAAGAAGTCTTTGTATGGGTTAAAAAAGTCACCAAGGATGTGGTATTAGAAATTTGATACATTTATATGGGGGATTGGCTTCACCAGAAGCAAAGCAGATCACTATGTGTATTTTAAATTAATTGGTGACTGTGTTGTTTATCTGGTCTTGTATGTGGATGATATGTTGCTGGTTGGAAATGACAAAGAAATTATCCAGGATTTGAAGACCTATTTTTCCTCCAAATTCAACATGAAATATCTTGGTGCTGAAAACTATATTTTTGGCATGGAAATTAAAAGAGATTAGACAAAGAGGAAGCTTTGGTTAAACCATAGGAAGTATGCTGATAAAATATTACAGAGGTTTAATATGCAGGATAGTAAACCAGTGAAGGTTCTTACTTGTAGGTGTAAAGTTATCTGTTGAACAATGTCCCAAGACACAACAAGAGGAAGAGGACATATCCCATGTCCCATATGCAAGTGGAGTCAGTAGCTTGATGTATGCGATGGTCTGTACTAGACCAGACACTGCACATGCAGTGGGAGTATTAAGTAGGTTTATGTCAAAACGAGGGAAGGGGCACTAGACAATAGTGAAGTGGATTTTCAGGTATTTGTTTGTCACTAGTGATTATGGTTTGTGCTACCAAAGAAGACCAGGATTGGACAAAGTGTTGGACATTCATGGCTTTTTTGATGTATACTGGGCTGGAGATCTAGATTAGAGAAGATATACAAGTGGGCATGTGTTTAACCTATTTGGAGGTGCAGTCATTTGGATGAGTAAGAAACAATCTGTAGTGGAACTATCAACTACAGAGGCTGAATACATGGCAGCCACTCATGCAAGCAAGCAAGCAGTTTGGTTGTAGAGATTGTGTTCAAGTATGGGGTTAGTATAGGGAGCTATAAGGATAGACGCTGACAGCCAAAGTGCAATTTTCTTGCCAAAGAACCCTGCATATCATTCAAAGACAAAGCACAATGATGTTCAATATCACTTTGTTAGGGATATGATAGAAGAAAAAAAGGTGTTGTTGGTAAAGGTGGACACTTTGAAGAATAATGCAGATGCATTGACAAAATCTATGAGCTCTAAGATGTTCTCTTCGTGTATAGAAACAATGGGTATTGTAGGTCTGGATAAATGACTAAGATCTCTTGTGGGCTCCTGTGGAAAGAAAACAACAAGTGGGAGAATGTTGGTTTCTATTATATTCTTTCCATGACTAGCCCATGTAGTTAACTGGGGGGTTAGAAGAGAGGTGAAGCCCCACCCTTCGTTGTGCCGATTTCGTGGTGGGGGGGTCACTAGGGGTTTGAGGGGTGCAAGTAACCCCACTCTATGGGGTTCGGGGTAGCGCCCCAAATTTTTTTTGTTTTGGACCCTATGTTAGGTTCGGCATACCTACCTATGGTTTTGTGCATGACTTCTCGCACATGGTTTTGGATGCGATTGTTTTCGGTCCATGGTTTTGGACGCAATGGTTTTCAATCCATGGTATTGGATGCTTTGGCATGTATAAATATGTATTGTAACATTGAAAGGAAAATAATGAAAAATCATGCTGGTAGTCCCGGTTTTGGGATCTAGGGGAAAATCTTCGTGTATATGTGTTTTATGTGTTATTCTCTTGCATTGTTTATTTTCAATGTTTTATAATTCGTATGCAAGTAATTTCTGTATGGGGTTAAAACCTACAAATTCCAAGCAGATGGAGATCAAATGTTTTCTCTATCACAGTTCTACGAAAACACAACTGGCTCCAAAGCCATCCCATGTCTTCGAACCATCAAAATACATTGTTCAAACATCATATGTACAAGAAATCTCTACTACATTAGTACTACAACTACTATTACTACTTACTGTGTAAATGTCATTTTTGCCAGTTGGATTAGGAAGGAGTTCCAACTGTGTGTCAGGTGGGCATGGGGATGGCTGGGGAAGATAACACCCTAGGTCAGTTTCTAAGAAGCAATTTAAAAATATTAGATCTACAAAAGCCACATGTTCATTTCTACCTTTGAAGGGAGTGACAATGCATTTCATGTAAGGCTCTTAGTTAACCCATATTTGATTGTTCCTGCCCTTGTACGGAAGCCATAAGTGTGACAAACCCATAGAAAAATACCCTTGTAATTTTTTGAACCAATCTTTTCTCGACAATACACAGTACGCTTCCAGAATGTCCACAATTACTATATTTATACATTGGGTAACTCATTGGTCAGATGATAAGCATATAAGCACATTTTTTAGTTCAACAATAACATGGACAAGAGTCTTGTCTAGTTGAATAATTTGTGCATTTGTTTTATCACATTTTGCATTGATTTTCTTTGCTACAGTTAAAGGAATTACATTTATAGATATATCAGAATTGACTAAGAAATTTGTGGGCATTATAATTGACAATTTCAAATATTAACAAAAATGGAGGGTAGAGCGTACTTTCATCCAATGCTAAAATGTTAAGTACGAATTCCAGGAAACCAAATGACTTACCAGATCCCTTTTTCAAAGAAGCGTCATTACATGAGGTGAACTATTTGAGCGCGTGGACGAGAAGCTCCCGCTAGCTCACAGTCTTTATCAGTTCAAAAAGTGAGATATTCATGCAAGCTTTCTTAATATCTTCAACTATATTGTAATCTAGTGCGAGACATTGCTTAAGGGCCTAGTTGAGTTCCTTTATCTACTACTTCTGAAATGATGGGATTGCTTTTTTTGTTTGTGGATGTACTTTTCATTGTATCCACATTTCCAGACTTGCTTTGAGTGTTCTGGGATAAGTTGATAGGTAGTGTGATCTTTCTCAGAAAATGCTCTTTCAATTTCTACTTCATCAACTCTTGTGTGGAGGTTAGCCCTTGGCTTCTCAAGTTATATCAAGTGTTCTACTATTGAACTGGGGCCTCACTTAGTGGTTGTTCTTTGACACTATTTTTCTTGGCTGCGAAGACACAACAGATTGTATTCACTACGTGTTTGACATTCACAGTTTCTCTGGTATCTTCATTCTCCTCCTTCTCTTTCTCTAGATCAATCTAGTCATCTAAAAGTAATGTATGAATAAAATACACAACAAGAGAATTCATGTTGTGGTTCTATTACAGGCATGTTTTTTCTGAAAGATACTCTTGATGGAATGAACAATCTTGATCCATGCCCATGCTCTCAACATTCATCACAATGTTCAAGCTTTGTGAAAATTTGGATTGCTGGTTGCTGCTATTGCTAGATTTTGCAACCCTTCTCAAAAAGATGAATTTAGAAGGCTTTCTACTCACGATGGTCTTGCTTGACCTTTGTTTCTCTGCCAATTTATTGGACAGAGACTTGATGGTGTGGGTCATGCTCTCAAGATTAGTTGCTTATTTGTCATTGGCCTTACTTAAGGAGGCCTGAGACCTTTTACCCATGTCTTTGAAGTCCTTTGTTGGTTCATCATCCATGATGACTCCAATCACATGCAAGTCCTTTTTAACTATGACCGCTTCTTTGTAATTTTCAGCAGATGTTGGCTTCGTAGGTGTTCTCACAAACTTGTTGGTAAGGTAGACGTGTATTAATCAATGGTGATGCAGTCTTAAGGTTTTGTGTTTGCTGGAAAACTATTTAGGATATGGTATAACCTCTGATTGAAATCCTTCACTTTCTCTTTTTTCTCCATCTTAAGAATACCCATCTCTCTTAAAAGCATGGTGGGGGTTTTATCATCAGCAAATTTCTCAAGAAACAATTTCTTAAAACCCCTCTAATTATGGATTGAGTTCAGAGGAAGGTTGTGATAACATACAACTTCTCTGCCATTTGAGGGACATAGAAAATGTCTACATGCAACATCATCGTAATGTAACTCAAGATTTGCAGATGCAAGTATAAGTTTTCCAGGTGGTCCTCCGCCTTCACTGCTTTTTCAAGGTCATACTTTGTTAACAGCTTCTCTGGGTGCCGCAAAATATTGTGTGACACACCTGACAGTGCAAGTGGGCCCTGAGTCATCTAGTATAGATCATGGTATGCCATATCTTTGTCACCATTTTCCTCCCCTTCGTGAGAACCGGATGGATCTTCTTCTTCTCTAGAATCTGAAGGGTCTTCTTCTTCTTCACCCCCTAACTCATGAAAATTATCATCTGAGAGTAAAACACTATCTACATCACCTCCGTCAAAAGAAGGAGGCTATTATGGCTTTTCTGCACTTTCCATAGTCTCTCCTATCTCTTTAAGGGTGGTGCGAACTAGGTCTTCAACTGTCAAAGTAACTATCCCAGTAGGTGTGGTTGTGTTCTTCTTGAGAAAATAAGGGATATTGTGTACTCCAATAATCAATCCAATAGCCTTTGGAAACTAACAAGTTATGGGTCAGACAGCCCAAATATGCTTGTATGAGATTTCATAAGTTTGTCCAATACCAGAATGAGAAGAATCAACAACTTCAGGAATATGAGCATGGGAGTTGCTGGGAATATTATTGCCTTGACCAAAATAAGTAGTATTTGGGTGTGTGAGATTATCAACCATAAAAATATTGTTGTCCTCCTAGAAAAAGAAATGTTGATGGTGCTGGACCTACCAACATTCAATGGGTCTTCTTGATATGTGGTCCCAATTAGACCTCACACCATTTAGGATAGGATCCCTATCCGAAATATGCCCTAGTTGTTAATTTATTAAATATTTTCCTTGGCCCTAACTATCAGCAAGAGAGAGGAATGTAAATGTGACTTCGAAAATAAAGTGAGTGTGCTTGGTGAGTGTTTGATCGTAAGTGTGTCATGGTTCTTCTACTAAGGAGGGAGAAAATAAATTAAGCCTCTAAGAGAGAGGTAATAGTACCACCCTAGTAGAGACACACATTAAAAATAAGTGTCTGTCTAATGTCCAAATGAATAGTCCACAAATATGTGTCGGTCATTACAACCAATCAACAAGAGAGATTTATCTAATATCTAGTGGAACAGTCCACAAGGATGTGATAGAAATAGTATCCATTATAACACATTATCAATATTATAAGTACTAAAATAACCAAAATAGCTCAACTACATTAGCACAAATGAAAGAAAACATGAATTAAAAATTGGATGACACTCGCGGTCTTCATGTGCTCCAAACAGATTCATGCAAATACTTCGTGACAAAGGTCCTAATAGCTGCACCATCAGTGCAGTAAATGGGCTTGAAGCTGTGGTGTCATTATGATGATAACGCCATGGCTCATGATCCCTAGTCTATAGAGTTCATGTGTTGGTTTCAAAAATATTCATGCGAACAATGCATCTGCTCATGGAGTAGGCACGTGGTCTGAGGAATGGGCATGTCACGGGTTAGGATGTGACAGATGCACACACCATGCATTTGTTTGATGAACATATGAAGATGACACATCTATGATGACAATAGCCACATAGTGGTTTAAAAAAAATGGTTTTTGATAGCCTAGAAGGATGAGTTTTTCTTTTGTATTCTTAATGGAAGGATAAGGATGCTCTAGAGAAAGTTAGAATGGTGATGACTATGGTTGGTAGTTGTAGAAGATCTCGTAGTTAGCAAGACTTTGGCTCATTGGAGGTTGTTGAAGTTTCTTTAGAATTCCCTACTAAGATTGCACGATGAGTTCTTTTGATTTATAGTGCAGTTATGAAACGTGGAGTGACTGATATTCACCTGTCAAGGGTCATATCTACCAATAAACACAATAGTGGATGTGTAATCTATCACTGGGTTGGTACCGCAAGGACATATGCTACCTTATCCCCTACTGGGTGGGGGGTGGACATACAGAGGTGGTTTAGGGATCATTGTGGGCCCAACTAAATAGAGGGTGGTTGTATAAGGTTACCAACCATCCTAGACCTTATAAAGTGAGCAATGTTTTCCATGATCATGCACCTGGCAGGTTCAGCGGCTCCACATTGGGTATCGGGGCCTATGGTTTTAGTGCTACTGAGTTTACAGGCAAGGATATTTGTATAGGGGGATAGCTCTTATAAAATGGAGGTGTTGTAGGGTACATTTGGTAGTTTTTGTTACGCTAGCGTTATGTGCAACATTTTGTATGAGAGAATCGTGATGTGACGAATGTTTATAGAAATGCCTCTAGGTCTGACTAGGGAGCCTGGGATGAGACGGTGGGCACTCATGGGGCCACAGGTTGGGGGAGGTGCAGGAGGGTGTTATTGGAACAATGAGGTGGAGGGTTGTTTTTTGTCCAACTCTTATATGATTTTGGAGTTCTTGTATCGTGGAGTGGACTTTATAGGTGACTCAAATATGGGGCTTCCTCCTAGTGATGCATGGGGGCTAGCAAGTATGTGACATGGTTTATTTATTCTTTTCATTTTTTTGACATGTATCTTTTATGGTGTGTTTTTTTTTATATGATGTTGATATCATGTCTTTTTTGTTGTAAATGTGGGGCCACATGGGTGACCACTTTCCTATTTGGTAGTAAATGATCCACAACACATGAGGGTGCCTGGTGATCTGGTTGTGTTGTAGTGACTATGTGATTGTGGTGTCTAGGAGGAGGAGCCCGAGTGGCTAGCGAAACACCGCTAACTCGAGATTGGTGGACCCTATGTTGAGGGGATGAGCTCATATGCAGCTAGGGAGGTAGAGAAACATCGAGAGCATGATGATGTAGCAGAGGCACAACTAGCAATTATGGCAGTGTGGCTTCGAGATTATGAGGATGCCTAGGAATGAGTTGCATCTTTGGCAAAGGAAATGCTCAAGGATGGCTAGGTGAGATTGGGGGAGGTGGTAGTGGAGTTGGTGATGGAACGTGATCAAGCACACATACCAATTCTTCGATGCATCACGATGGTGGTGGCCATCGCTAGTCTAATTTTGGCTCCTAATGTAGAGATTGGTCCTTGAGAGAGGAAGGGAGGGCTCTGACCCTAGATGATAGGATGTATGGACTAGGGAAAGTACCCACTATGAATATGCTCCCATATTTTTTGGGACCTTTTTTTCCTGGCCAGGAGCCAGTGGATGTACAATCATTTTTTTGTACTCAAATAATTTTGATATGCATATATGAGATGATATCGTTTGGTAGCTCTTATGAAGTGCCTTGTGCATCTATACTTTTGATGTATTTATACATTTGTTGAGATGGATCTTATGCTTATGGTTTATGTATCTTTATGGATATATATATGTGATGTATGCCAGCCTAGGATTTGATTAGCATCACAAACATGAAAGGTCTTGCTCAACTATGATACAACCATCTACGAATCAAGCAATACATGTAGGCAGTAGATACCTAAGTGGGAGGCATCCTCCAAGAGACCTATGCTGACATTGTATTTAGCTTGATTATTGGTGGTTGACTTGATACAAAGTCCATCAAAGAGAAAAGGTGTCCAGTCAACAAATTATATGGCCCAGGCTACAACAACGAGGTTTTGCGACCATTGAGAGGCGCCATCAGCAAATATGTGATGATAATCTGGTGGATGATCCATCTGTGACACATGACGCAAGAGTGATTTTTAGAGTGGGTACATGATGAGTTGATCATCATACAAAAATAAGTCATGGTGCATACATGTACATTCTAGGGATTACTCAAGCATTTTTATGGGTGAAAATTTTTGAGGTAGAAAACTTTGACAAGAATTTTCAGGCATGTACCATTAAGATTTGACAAGATGTATGCCCCCTTGAGGAGGAAATGTATGATAATGCATGGGCCCTTCCATAGGGTTTTAAAATTTATGGGTCCTACCAGTTTTTGGGCAACATCGTAGTAGAGGACTAACTCCCAATTGATAAATGTCTAAGCGGTGATGTTGCAATTGAATGAGGTTTTGACCTTGTTTTTGCATGATTCGTTATTCTAGAGGTATTCTCATCAAATTTCATCAACAAGCTGTAGCTATACGAACCTTTGTTCCAAAGGTTGGGTGCCACTAAGAAGTTCGATGACAAAGTGTAAGGTAGGGATCTCACACTTAACGAGAAGTACAACTTCAACCCCATATACTAGTTGGAAGGGTGTGAACCCTATAGATGTCTTGACTGTTGTGTGGTATGACCACAGGGTTGAGAACACCATTTGGTTGTAATTGGTTTTGTGATTGTTCGGCATGCACTACCACATGGTTTTGATAACCTTGTTGACAACTACTACCTGACCATTGGACTGAAGGTAGTATGGTGAAGCAAATTCATGAGAGAAACCAAGGCGTTGGGATAGATCTTGAAAGATTTCATACCTGAAATGTTTACCACCATTTGAAACCAAATACTTGGGAACACCGAACCATGTTATGACATGTTTAAATAAAAACTGTGCCACAGTTTCTGCGGTGTTATTATATGTGGGCATTGCTTCTTCCAATTTGGTGAAGTAGTTAATGACAACCATAATGTACTTGTGGTTGCTGGATGATGAGGGTTTATAGGTTATGATGTCGATGCCCCACTTATAGAAGGGTCCAACAACGATGACTATATGTAGGGGAGTAGGTGGTGCTCACACATTATGAGTGTATTGTTGGTATCGCTCACATCTTTTGAATGCCTATATGAAATCATGGAATAGGGTGGAACATAAATAATTGGTATGCAGGATTGTTTGGGTTGTGGCCATCCTCGAGAGGTGGCTGCCACAAGCCCAATTATGGAAAGTATTTACAACTTGTAGAGCTTGTCGGTGGTTGAGGCATCAATGTAGGATGGTGTTGATGCCTAGTTGATAGAGGACATCCTCTAGAAGGAGGTAACACGCGGCCTGGTGGCATATGTACCTCTAATCATTGCAAGTAAGATGGGGTTTGAACTTTTGAGTTCGTAAAAAAAGGAGGATGTGACCATACCAGAGGTTGTCCAGTGATACTAGAAATAGATGTTCATTGAGAATAACATCATTAACAGAGCATCGTTGGGTATTTGTTTGGAGATCTATGCTGACTCAAAAAGGATGAGCACCTTTTTTTCTCTTATGAGAACTAAACTCTAGATCAAATTATTGTGTGATAAAATTCCATCAAGAATATTTGTGGTTCACAATATGACGAGTGAACAAATACCTCATGGGGTTAATAGATACTATTATGGTAGTTGTACAAAGGATGATATAATGTCAAATATTCTGTACAGAATGTACAAGAGATAAGGTGATTTTTTCTTCTGGTTCATACTTCAATGTAGGCCCAAATAAGTTCTTCCTGATGTAATAGATTACATGCTCCTTGTTATCTGTTTTGTCCTGGAATAACAACCCAAAAATGTCTACATTTGATGCTAATAGATATATGGTATAGTATTTGTTTTGGTCAGGTGGGCTAATGAAAGGAGTTTGAGATAATGCATATTTTAAAGATTCAAACTATTTTTGAGCTTAATCATCCCAATGGAAGGGAATACTTTGATGAAGGAGGAACAAGAAACCTTACGAACAAATAGTATAATCGAGGACAAAGCGTCATAAGAAATTAGCCTTAACCTGCAAGCTTTGTAACTATTTTAATGTTTCTAGAGCTGGTACCTCCTTAATGGCTTGTAATTTGAGGGGATCGACTTTGATACCTTATTAGAAATTATGAATTCCAGTAGTATTTTAAAATTGATATAGAATACACATTTGAGAGGGTTTAAGCGTAGGTTATATTGTCGATATATATGAAATACCATGAAGAAATCCTCTTGAGGGTTAGCACACTTCTCTGATCATACTATAAGGTCATATGGATCTGCATGGATAAGATAAGCTAAATCATGGAAGATGTAGTTCAAGGATTGCAGGAAGGTGGTGCCAGTATTTTTAAGATCGAAAGGCATAACTTGGTACGAAAATGTACCACAAGGGTTTGTAAATGTTGTTTTGTATTGATCTATATGGCAAATATGGATTTGGTTATACCCAGAGAACCCATCCATGAAGGATAGGGCCTCGTGATTGGTGCAAGCGTAGATGACTTGGTCAATGAATGGCATCGGGTAATTATCTTTGGGACAAGCCTTGTTGAGATCTCTGAAATTAGTACAAATGCAAATGGTTCCTTATTTTTTCATGATGGGTACAGGGTTAGAAACCCAAGACGTGTAAGCGATAGGATACATGAACCCAGCTTTGTGGTGTTTATTGATTTCTTGCTTGATTTTATCGGCCTTAGAAGGATGTAACTCTCATTGTTTCTTCTTTACAGGATGGGCATCAGGCGACGTGTCAATATGATGTTCCACAATGGTGGGATTGATGCCTGGCATCTCATAGTAGTCCCATGAAAAAGTATCCCTATATTATTAGAACAAGGATGTGTATGCGATTATTTATTTTAGAGAGCATGATGTCCCCAAGGAGATATCTTTGACTTTTCCAGGTTTGCTTCAAATATTTACCTTGATGGTAGGTGAAATATTTGACATGTTCCCTTCCTCAAATGCATTAGGTACTGGGATGGGATTTTTGAACCAATTGACCTTTCCTAGTGGGAGGAAATCTTTTGACTTGATGGCACAAATATGGTGGGTTGGTACGCTAGTGTGTAAAAATATTTTTTCAGGTAGAAAAAATGAATGATGGTGCATGGATTCCCAAAGACATTTGAGTTTCGTCATGGCTTCTAGAATATCTTCATCTAAGTGAAAAATAATATCTAGTGTTGAATTGGTTTGCACCAATTCTTGAGGTTGGGATTCAAACATGGTTGTGCTAGTCAACAACTAAGAATATGATTCAACGGTTGATTCCATAGAACCAAGTGAGGTTGAAAAAGTGTAGATGGGATGGGTCTACACCGTCGGTAGTGTTACCACTAGTGAGGGGGATCTTTTGGTCTTGAATCCAAAAAATGATGAGAAGACAACACAAATTGTGGTTCCTACGGATGAGTAAATGAATCAAATATGGTGTTGTGTGTCATCAGAATTAGGTGGTGGTATAACTTGAGTTATCGTGGGTTGATGCCACGTGGGAGGATTTTATTGCATTCTTTTTTGTGTGTAAGGGGAAAAAGTAGCTTCCTTAATAGGAGTTTGCCATTGAATCCTATGTTGTTGAAATGTTTGTAACATATGACATGTCTCGATGCCATGAGCGGTACTGGTACCAATATTGCTAGAACTAACCAAGTAGATAGTGTGGGTGGTGGTACTGCCCATAGTATGAGACATTGACGCCTGGTTGACATCATGAGATGAGACAGCCTGGGGTGGTAGCCATCTATGGATATTAGTATTGGCATGATGTGACTTCTTGGTGTGGGTTTTCCTTAGTGCTACTCTGACTACGTGAAAATGTGGAAGGTACTGATAATTCCTCATATGATGTGATTGAGAGCAAATGTGACAATAACAATGTGTGATTTTCTCTTGATTGTAGAGATGGATTGATGGAATTTGGACCACTAAGCGAAAGATGGCGTCAAAATTATTGAATTTGTGACATTGATTTACCAAATGGTTGGGTTTATCATATAGGGCACATGTGAGGGGTGATATTTTTTTCTAGATAGCCTTAGATCATTTTTT
>APFE030583104.1:0-11050 GCA_000404065.3 Pinus taeda | reverse complement strand
GTTAAGTTTTCCCACATGAAATAAACTTTTCTCCATAGGTTCAAATTCCAAGGACTAACTACCATGGACCAAAGGTAAGTTTTCCCACATGAAATAAACTTTTCTCTGCATAAAATTCCGTGAACTTTTCTCCTCCTGCGTACTTCTTAATTCTCATCATATTGAGAGCCATGCCATGGGTGTTTCCATCAAGTACAACAGTAACATATAACCATACCAGAAACATAATGCCAACAGGGTTTCCTTCATGAAATTATTCTTCACAATCATTCCATAATGAATGACAATATGATGACTAAACAAGACTGTCTAATGAAGGGTTATGCATAAAAATACCTAAGGAATTAGATTACCCAGGGAATTGGGGTTTTTCGAAACCATTTCAATCTAAGAAATGATCATATTCATCCCTTGACTTTACCAAATGGTATCCAACTAGAATATATACGAAACTATGATCTTTCAGGGCTCTTCTGATGTGATTAGTATGTGTAGGAAAATTTAGTTATTCTTTTATACAAATAAAATGGAAAATTAAGTTTATGGATGAGAAATGCCATTAACAGCATTTTATGATAAATAAAAACCAGGTTGTTTCAACCTTCACAAGTAACATACTGATCCAATAAAATCACTAAATGATGCCATTTAGATTTCAAAGGGGAAATTGGCAAACCATTCACATGATATCCACAATGTTTACTGAAGATAAGTTTCTTCCAAGGAATGTCACACATTGCACAACTTTTGGACCATTTCTCTCTCTCAAAGGGGAGATGGGTAGTTGTTGTAATGAAAGAAATATATATAACCATCTCTATATCACCCACTCATGATTTCTTCATATAAAAATAAGAGGAAAAAAACTTGACAACCCCTTTACTATAATGCTAAAACAACTGAATTAAATCCCACTAGCTAACCTGGTGGAACAAGTCTACACATTCATCATATGCCTCTATTATCTCAACTCTAGTGGCTTTAAAATAGATAAGGGGTTCCATGGTTAAAATCTAAAGGGGTTTCAACCTGGAATAAGGGTGAAGCATAGAGGGAAAATGCACAACGAGTGGGTCACAAAACCCTACCTTACATAGCAATGTAAAAAATATGAACAAGAACAAAGAAACAACAAGGTGTTGGCAACCTTGAAACCCCAAGCGATTAACTCAGACATTGATAGTCGGGAGGTATGGTGTAGAGAAATTAATGGCTTTCATATATGAGTGTCTATGAATGGTGGATTTGAGATAATTGGTGCAAATTAGGATTAACATCCCTGACGAGAATGCCAAATCACCCATAAAACCCTGATACAAATCTCAAAGAAATAACCATTAGCCCGAGAGCCATCATTTCTCATGATTACAGATCTAAAACATTCAAAAAAATATCACCAAACACATGAATATAAACTCACAATAATCATAAATGAGTTGTATAGTGAGTAATATATTTAAACCAAGTCTTATATGATAAGTTCATGATATAACAAATATTCAAATATGGAAATAAACAAAATGTAAAACCAGTCAAGTGTAAATTATCACATAGCTTATAATGAATAGGTAATAACCATTCATCAATGTATACCACATGTAGATATTACAACTTACATATAATTCAATCAAGCATATGAAATAAAGTGTTATGAACACATTATAATATACAAATAGAAATAAGATTGAACTGCTACAGAATGAGGGATTCTGTCGCGACCCCTTTTCACTTTGACATTCATATGTTGTATAGAGTCATAAACTTTGAGTAACTTATTGGGATATCACAAAGAGACAATGTTTTTATATTTCTACTAAATGGGAAAAAGTTTCATCAAGAAACCACTGAAAGTACATCTTTAAAACGTAGTAAATTTCAATAACACATCATTCAAAGAAAAAAATGTATGTAATATCACAATTACGGAAATTAAAAGAAAATTTCATGTCAAAATGATTCTAGTCATACAAAGTCGAATCCAAACATTGACATACACGGAATTTCATTGCAAATACAGATGATACAAGAAGAGGATGTGAGCAAAAGAACTTTGAACTATTCATTTAAAGGCACCCATATATATTCATTTAAATATTCCCTCCCTCATGTATCTAAAAAAATGCTTGATCGACCATTAAAGGAGCGGATCACAGTTTACCACAATGTCTATAAAAAATCCTAAGATGCTTTTCATGAAATTCTCTCCACATACTTGCAAAGTACTTTATGTAAAATTAGTGTAGGCCTTTTCTGGTCCTCTTCTTTTGGCTCTCAACAATTAATATTACAAGTTTATAACAGAAGAAAAAGTCATCGTTATATTTATCTATTTCTATCTGAACACATTTAATATAATTACTCTTTATGTTTTATTTTTTTTTAATTGAAAATCAAAATTTTTTCACTTCGAAGTTATATTTACCCATTTTCAATAGTAAGTTAAATTTAATGTGTTTTCTAATTAATAGAGGAAAATGACTCTTTCATGCAATGTTTCTAGTTAATTTTAACCATGTCTTCTCCATTTTGTCACTTAAGACCTGGGAATGTTATAGCCACTTCTTATTGATAGAAACATATTTCTGATGCAAGAATGTCTATTGCTACCTTACAGACCCTGAATCTACATCTAGAGATTCAGAACTGCAACACTTACTCTAAAGCATGATTGGTAGATCCTCTAGAAAGGCCCTCTCAACATAACACTCTTATTGTAATAGGAAAATATCTCCAAACTCAATAGAAAATTTACGTAGTACACTAGACTGGACATTAAAGTTTCCTGCAAACTTTCCAACTATAGTGACCATCATTCTAAAATCACGTCTCAAAAGTATTTCAACAATGTTTTTCTAGGTACAAGGATATTGTGTGGAGACTAATGAGTCCAAGTGTTTGTCACAATAGGCACAAGATTAGACTTAGTGAAATACTGGAAGTTCATGCTTTTCATAACATGATCATATAGACTCCCAATTGTTAAATATAGCACTATTGATGAACAACACATTTCCGGGGTCCAATCTATGGATATAAAAAGAAATATGTTTCACATGTGTATACTCTGAGCACATTTTTCCATATTAACAAATGAATATTTCTGAAATGGATTATTCATAGTGTTTGTGCCTGAAAGAGTTCATACTGATTAACAAACTGAACCCCCAAATCCATCTAAAATCTATATCTATCATGTTGCAATTCATATCATGCGTTGAAAAGTAGAAGAGTCGCCTTCATGGAATATAAGAGAGAACAAACCTATCTAAAACCTATGTAACAATAATATTTTAAAACATAATTCAAGTCGAAATCTTTAACTAATTATAATAATTTTGTTAGAGATTTAAACCTACAACTTCTTCCTCTGAAAATTAGGTGTCCAACCTAATTCTTAACTATTTTGGGAATAAGTTAGAACCATGTCTAAGCTTCATTTTTGTCAACATGTTCATGTTTCATGAATGTTTGTTGAAATAAAAAAAATTAGTTTTTCTTTAATCCTTTAAAAAAAATACAAAACCTTTGGTCTATCTATATCCAGAACATTTGCATTTTACTACAGATGTAGAACAATATTGAACAATAATATTGGTATACATAAAAAAAAATAGGGACAAGGGATTTTATAGTTGTAGAAACATTTACAAGACACCATTTATGGCATATTTCACTTTATTGTTCATGCTCATGAACCCAACAAGTTACAATAGGCATGCCACATAAAGGAGAGGGGAATAGAACTACAAATAAGATCCATACAGAAGGAGAGAAAAATAAGCATTGAACTAGATGGAACTAATGACACATGACTAAAATTACTTCATGCTTTATTTAAAATACTAACAGTGGATCTAATTACTTCATGTTTCAATCATTCAACCACTACTCCCTTACAATAAACTAGAAGAACTTTGGCCTTCGCCAATTTTGTTATGAGTAGTACTTGTACTGCCTACTAAATGTGATATTTCTGATTGAAATTTTGGGATCCCTGTAGCTCCCAAAAAAGTCTATTTGATGCTTTGCAATGTACTAACAATGTCCATCATAGTCGGTCATGCTTAAGGAGATTCATCTGTGCAGAGCAAACCCATGCTTATGAGTTCTCTTAGGATCAACTCCTTATTTTGTATAGTGCTCATACTTTTCCTCCTCAATAGAATCCCATCGACCATGGCTTTTTCTTGGTTTACAGAATCACTACCATCCCATTTCCACAAGTTCATTCCTTCCAGAAAGATGTTGTGTGTCGGCCTCTTTCTAGTCAAAATCTCCAATAACACTATTTTGTAGCTATAAACATGACCTTTTGTTATTGCACGTCTACCCAATCCATATTGTAGATTGAAACATCATCATCGTAAGGTTTAAAATATATAAATTTTAATAAAAGCAAGACATTTCCAACAATTCTTAGTATAATATCTAGTTCATATAATATCTAACAGTTTTTTGATATGCTATTTAGTTCACATAATACCTGGAGGGATATACCCTATTGACCCTTTGAGTGCATGAATTAAATTGATCTATGAATCCTTCAAATTTGCAAAACATATACTAGCAATGCCAAAGTCTGTTAAATATGTTGTCATATCTACACCCATTAGCACATTGTTAGGTTTCAAATCACAATGGAGCACTTTCACAGAACAGTGGTGATGGAGATAGGCCATGCCTCATGCGATATCGATCTCTACATTCAACCTTTGAACCAAGCTCAAATTACTTTTTTATTCGCCGTTAGGATATAAACACTTCTCTCGAGATCTGTATAAGATGTTATGATTCTAATCAAATTCTGGTGCCTAACTTTACCCAAAGATTTCAATTCCTTGTTAAAACTCTTGTCGCCCCCCTCATTTTCCAAGTTGATAAGCTTGATAACAAAATTGTGCATCATTTAGAAACCATTTCTACACTTTTCCAAAACTACCAACTCCTAAAAAGATGGCATCACTAAACTCATTTGTTGCGATCATGATATCTCCATATGAAATTCTTTGATTCCCTATAGTGAAGGATGTCCCATCCTCCCTTTGAGTATGTTTCTTGCTATTTTGAATCCGCAAGATTCCTAAAAACACACAGAGTGCAACAACCATGATAAGAATAACCATCGGTATGATAACTCTTTTTGTATTCCAAACACTTTGATGTTTGTGAACTTGGCATGGTGGTAGACCTACCCAAGGTCCACGGAGATTAGGAATTCCCATGAATTCCATCGCACCAATATTTTTGGAAATTCCTCCTTTAGGGACTACTCTTGAAAATTTTTTGAAAGAAAAATTACAATGGTGGAGCATTTTGAGATTTTCCAATTACGAGGGCATTCCACCTGATAAATTATTGTAGTTTAAATCCATATCCTCATGTCTTTGAAGTTCATTGAGTGTGATTGGGATTGGACCTTCAAGGGCATTGTGGCAAATATTTAGGTGTTGTTAAAATTGGAAAATAGGGTGAATTTCCACTTTGAATAAATCCTATGGGAAATATTATTAAATCATTGAATGTCTCTTTTCAAGAGGACCAAAATCGATCTAAACATCACCAAATTTGGATAAGGAAAAATAATTTTGTGAATTTATGTTTCTCTCTTGTAATTTATCAAGGTCGACCTCTACCATATCTCAGCTCAATCATCTCAAAAAACACATCTCTTCATCTGCGTCGAAATTTATATATAGAGGATTCTTCTCCCTCATTTCTGGTGGACAACCATAGGCCTAGATACGTTTGTATGGGCTATCTTTCTATTGTAGATTTACGTTAGGGAGCTAAATGACAGTCCG
The DNA here is from genome assembly GCA_000404065.3 of Pinus taeda. Lineage (NCBI taxonomy): Eukaryota > Viridiplantae > Streptophyta > Pinopsida > Pinales > Pinaceae > Pinus > Pinus taeda. The sequence continues at coordinate 5,249 of APFE030583104.1, read as the reverse complement.
AGTTTGTTTCTTAGATCTTTTGTGGATAAGATGAAGGAGAAACCCTCTCTTATGAAGTCACACCACTGTGTTCTTCTTTCAGATAGGGTTGTTGTTTATATGCCATGTGAAGGAGGTTGAGCTACCTTTCATGATCAGAAACTCACTCTAATGGAAGATCCTTTTATCTTAAATTTAGTCATAGTCAAGGGGATCTGTTTTGGATGGATTTCAGTGATTCTTGTGTAACCCTAACAAGACTCAATATCTTGACAGATGACTGTATGTTTCCCTAACATGTCTTATCCTTTGTGGCTATCTCCAGTTCATGCATAGATTATAGTTGTGAGTAGATAAATAATTGTTTAATGAATGTTATACCTAGATCTTCAGATTTTCAAGTGAGTATTGAATTTGTACCTTTCTACCTTATCTCTTTGTCTGCTAAATTTTTTATGACAAATATTAGAAGAATTGATCAAGGGATTTCCCCATCTTGGGGTTTTTCCTTGGCTTGAGCCACACCCTGTATACTCTTGCCTTGGATTTTATTCTTCTTCCTTTTTCTATGTTCTTTCTTAAGTTATAGTCATGATAATGGTTTTGTGTAATTACTAATGAAAAATGGGTGATATGAATATCTGAGGTAATTGTTTCATGATTGAACATGTTATCTCAAACTTTGACATGGTATCAGGTTGGGAGAAGTCAAGGCCATGGTAGAGGTAGATTGATCAGTCATATGATTTCATATTAACAAATTCTCTATGACACTACTTTGAGGCAAATCATGTTGCTTGATTAAGCACAAAAATGAGGTTTGTATGGATTGGATCAGAGGTCTTCACATGATAGTGGCACAAGACCTTCTTCCCATATGATCTCATGATCAATATTAGTAAAATGATGGTTCTTTCTCATTATATAAACCCTCTGATGATATATTCCTTCTCGCATTCCCAAGACACTATAACTAACTACACGACCCACTCTCTTGCTTCAGGACTTTCACATTATTATCTCATTCTGGGGTACTACTAATTGCATGTAATATCACTCGAAGTATGACTTGTATATGATCTTAGTATAACAACTTCAATAACATATGGATGGAATATTGCTTCAATCTCTCTGATTTCGCATTGAGATAAGGTCTTAGATCACTTGACAGGGTCCTAAGTATGATCACACATGGCTATCGCTTCATTGTATGTATCATGTATGCCATTGTCTGCTTATGGGTATCCTCTTCTAGCTTTTGTAGCTAGGACCCTAACCGTGCCATTTTCGTTTCGCTTCATTTCTTGTAGCAGAATTCATTTTCTCAATAGATGTTAGTAAATTGCATTACTCTATGCGGTACAAAATTGGATATGATGATGCAAAAGAAACTTGGATCGGGGCTCACTTATGAGTTTCATGGACTGCAACATTTTCGGATATCACTAGAGCATAATCCTTTGGTTTGGCTTGTTAATTAGAAAGAGTGGAGTTGTCACCCATGTTTTCCTTGTACGAAATTCATTCGACGCCAATGGAAATTAGAGTGTTTATGTCCACGCTTCCTTATCCTCTAGTTTAGTATTAAATTATTCTACAATCTTCACAACACTGTTTATTTTTATGAAGAAATTTCATAAATTATAGCCTTGCCAGATTTGTTCCAAATAGAATATGTTTATATGATGTATGGGGTTTTGAAATTAATGGCATTCTTTCCAAAAATTTGTAGGAATTTACAAGGTAAGTTCCTCATATATAACACCAAAGGAAACTACTTACAAACATATCACAAATCAATACACCAGTATTCTTGATGTTGTTAAAACCCTCAAAGAGGGAAACAGTCCACAGCATAAGCCAATGTGGCCACTGTAGGAAATTTATTAATAAAAGGAAGAAAATTTACATAATTTTTTCTAATGAATGGTCACCATAAAAATGACCCTCCATGCTCTTTAAACAGATATCACAGACCAATCAGGTGTTAATCCATGGATCAAGTGTCAGTAATACCGAGTAGAGAATGAACCATTGGATAATGTCTAGAAAATATCATGACCGTCAGATGTAAGTTACAAAAGTTCATAGTAAAAAAACAAAATTTACCTAACTCTATGCTAGACCAAGTTATAGTTAACTATTTCCTATGTGTCCAAATATCCTAACATCGCCCCTTAAGAACAACATGGGATAGGATTTAAGGATGTACACGTATGATGCAATAGGATCAGGAAGGAGCCATTAGAGCCTATCCCCCTTAGTGAAAACTTCCTAAAATCCAACCATAAATCGAAGTTTAGCAAACTTCGCCTCTGTGAGAGCCTTTGTAAAGATGTTTGCAACTTGATCATCTATTGAACAACATTGCACTTCAAGAAGATGGTCATGAATGATCTTTTTGATGAAATGCATGTGTAGTTCAAATTTGTTTTTTGCACTGATGCTGGAAATAATCTTCACATAGTTGAATGGAACTTTGATTATCACACCAAAGTATAGTCGAATGTTACTGCTGAAAGTCAAACTCTAACAGGAACTGACGAAGCCACATGGCTTCCTTACTAGCTTCTATTGTGCCAAAATACTCTACTTCTACTAAAGAAAGACAAATGGCATTTTGTTTCTTGCAAGCCCATGCAATAGGTCTAGAAGCAAGAGTGAATACATAACCTGTAGTAGACTTCCGATCATCAGGGTCACTAACCCAATCAGAATAAGTGAAACCAACCAATAGAGGAGATGCTTCTCCACTGTAATAAATCCCAAACTGAATTGTACATCAAACATAACAAAGTATTCTTTTAGCTACTTTCCATTAACTTTCATGTGGATTTTTCATAAATCAAGCAATAAGGCCAACAACAATGGAAAGGCGAGGACAAGTATGGGTCAGATACAAAATTTTTCCTACAAGCTAACATTATAACGTAACATCAACTTCAGGGGAAGTACAAGTGACCAAAATTTTGGATCCATACTGAAAGGGAGAAGGTGCTGGCTTACAGTCTTCCATGTGAAAGTGGTGTAGAATATCACAGGCATACATGGACTGGGAAAGGGAAATACCTTCCTTGGATTGCAAGACTTGGAAGACCACAAAAATAATGCAAGTGTCCTAAGCCTGTCATTTCAAACTTCTTTTTAAGGCTAGACATCACATGGTTTATAAGGTTGGGATCACTACCCATAAGGATAAGATCATTAACATAAAGATAAAGAATGATAAGAGACTTACCCACTTTCTTGGTGTAGACAGTATCGTCAAAATGACACATAGAAAAGTGAGTATCTAAAAGGAAGCTATCTGTTTTGGCATACCAAGCCCGAGGGGCTTGCTTGAGACTATAAAGGGATTTCTTAAGCCGACATACAAGGTTGGAGTCTGTTTGTATAAATCCAGGAGGTTGTTCCATATAGATTTCTTCATGCAAGTCCCCATGCAAGAAGGCAGATTTAACATCCATCTGATGGACTTCCCATTTGAAAGAGGGGGCAAGGGAAAGGACATGGAGGATAGAGTTCATTTTGGCAACATGGGAAAAGGATTTAGTATAGTCAATGCCTTAAACTTGTGAAAATCCCTTAGAAACAAGATGAGCTTTATGTTTATCAACTTTTCCATCTGGTCCAAACTTGGTTCTGTAAACCCATTCACATCTAACAAGTTTTCTTCCCTTTGGAAGAGGAACAAGATCCCATGTATCATTTTCCAATAATGAACGATATTCTTCATTCATAGTTGCATCCTAGTCTGGATGGCTTGAAGTGCCTACAAAGCTCTGAGGATCATAATTCGCTAAAGCTTGAGACAATAAAGAGGAGGCTCTATAGAACTGAGAATGTGTATTTCACTGATTTGTAGGATCACCTGCAAGAGAACCTGCTTCATCCCGAGTAGTGAGGACCCATTTTGGAAGCTAGGGAGCTGAAGGAGGATGCTAAGAGGGTGGGGGAGGATTTTCATCCTTTTTGTCATCATCTGAAGAAGAAATATTTTCAGAAGTAGAAGGGATAGAGAGAGGTGGCACATCCATTGAACTAGGCTCATAGGCCGATATATTTTCAGCAAACATTACATCTCTTCTAATGATAACATTTTTGGATTTATGTGGAATAAATATATATCCTTTGACATCTTCATAATATCAAACAAAAATACATTTTTCAGTCTTAGGTTCTAAGGATTTATGTTTCTCATTGAGAATATGGGGCCATGCTTCACTTTCAAAAACCCGAAAGTGACTTACATCTGGTTTAATTAACATTTGTGCTTCTTCTGGTGTGATATCATTTAAAACCTTAGGAGGAGTGTGATTTACTATGTAATTTGCAATTTAATTGCTTCTACCCAAAAATTAAGACTGAGTCCTTTAGATTGAAGCATATAATTAACCATTTCCTTTAAGATGTGAATCTTCCTTTAAGATGCACCATTTTGTTGTGGAGTATATGGAACAGTATGTTGCATTTGAATTCCATGCTTAGTGCAAAAGTTGATGAATTTGTTGTTAACGTATTCTCCTCCATTATCAGATCTTAGCTTAAGAATTTGATGTCCAGATTCTTTCTCAACAAATGCCTTAAAGGTCAAGAACATGTTAAATACTTCACTCTTGAGTTTTAACAAGTATAGCCAAGTGTGATTCTCGAGGTATGCTCCTATTAGCTATTTGACACTAACCCTTGATGAAATATTGATGTCATGATGTAATAGTGATGTAGTTGATACTAAAATTATATGACCATGATGAATTATAGACAGGTTGATGACTTAAATAAAGATGAGTGAAGTGGATTCCCATTAAGAGGGGGAATCTCTCCATAATATCCTTACTTCTATTATCATTTGCATTATCAAGGGTGTGACTGTAGTCTCCCAGCTACACAGAAGAAGTCCTATGGATATGGTTTTGACTGCATGACATAAAAATGAAGTTTTGTGCATGAAATCAAATGTTCACCTAAGCGATATCAGTCCTACACACATGAAGTAGAAAACATAAAGTTCTATGAGTAGTGAATATTGAATTTTTACTATAATATGATTATGTATACTTAGTGTGTATTTTCAGGCAACTCGGATATGCATATAGATATGTCATTATGACTTAACCGTTGAAGTTTGTTCTGCAAAATTTTGACTAGATTTGGTTGATTGATATAGATTAGTGTTTGAGTCTTGACATGATAATGACATAGAGCTTTGACTTGATGATTGCGATATGTTTTTAACTATGGATCTCACAAAGATATCAAACTTAGGATTT
>APFE030583103.1:132035-152070 GCA_000404065.3 Pinus taeda | reverse complement strand
AAACCAAAGCGATTAAAAAACCCAAGCATTTTATATTATAAACCCAATGAATTAGTAAACCCAAGGGATAAATATTATAAATCTAAAGGATCAACAAATCCAATGAATCAATATTTAAAACACATGGGATTAATAAAACCTATTAATTAACATTTGAAACCCAAGGGATCAAATTATAACCTTAAGGAATTATTAATATTATAAATCCATGAGACTAATAAACCCAAAAATTTAATACTATAAACCCAAAGAATTAGTAAACCCAAGGCATACATATTATAAACCTAAACCATGAAGAAACCAAACGCATCAATATTAAAAAAACAAGAGATTTATAAACCCAGGAATTAATATTTTAAACTTTAGAATTATCATAGTTGAACATTCATAAAATTAATATTATATTAATTACTATATAATAATAAAAAGTTTAAAAAGAGTTTTCCTTACCATCCATTCTACATTGGCAACTTTATCAACTATATAATTCTTGTTAAAAAAGTAAATGCTAGTCATCATATAGACAAAATTATACTAACACGTCTGCTTCATTCATCTCATGAATCCACAGGTGTAAGGACCTGCGGTCCGAGGCCTCATCACTATGCGAAGTGCGAACGAGAGACTTAGAAAAAATATGAAGGAAACAAGATCGAAGGTAAGTTTATAGGCGCTGGGCGAGTTGAGGGGGCGGTCCCACGAGTTGGGCAGGCCAACTCACCTCATGGGCGAGCTACACGCTATGGACGAGTCGGCTGGGCGAGTTAGGCATGGATCTGCCAGGCGAGCTAACCTTGCCACCGCCCGTATATGTTGATGGATGGCTAGACGAGTTGGAGGATCATTCAACGGACATCACAACGAGTTCATACAAGCCAAGGTTGAGGTGCAGGTTGAAGCGCAGGTCGGAGAAGTGCGAGGAGGGCGCAGGTCGATGTGCCCACACTTCGGGCCAACTGCATGGTGAACAACGTTTCGGGTGACTACGGTTGGACAGGAAGGTAGGCTTGCACAGAGGTCGTGCGGTTGAGTGGGCGACCCAGGTGGGTGCTCATGCATGGTGGAGGTGTGGTTGGCCACTTGTGCAAAAGGCGAGTCCGGGTGAGGCTTTGGAGTCGGTTGACGAGTTGGGTGGAGTGCCGCATGAAGGCTCATCTGCCCAATGTGTTGTGAAGCTTCGGGTGAAGGCGAGTTTGCGTGGAGGGCCGCACGAAGGCGTCCCCACCCGACGGTCGTGCAAGCTTCGGGTGAAGGCGAGTTCGGGTGGAGGGCTACACGAAGGCGCGCCTGCCCGATGGTCATGCAACCTTCGGGTGAAGGCAAGTTGGGTGGAGGGCTGCACGAAGGCGTGCTCGCCCAAACGAGTCGTGCACGCCGAGTTGGGTAACACGACGAACCAACCAAGGACGACAGGGTGACCCGGGTGAGGGCGCCCGTGCACATGAGTTCGGAAAACTTGGAAATTGGTTAAGTGTGGATTGTAAGGATGCCATCATGTAAGACATGCACGAGGTGGGTGCCTGGTGATAAGGACACGAGTTGAAATTTGGATAAGTATGGAACTTGGGGTTTCCAAGGTATTACTTGTATTTTTATAAAAGTGGAAAATACATTAATATCGGGCATACTCATATCAGGGAGTTGCCCCTCCCTTTATACTGTTGCAATTGTGTATATGTGTTAATTGTTGTGGATAATGAATGTGTATGGGTGTTCATTAGTATAAAGGCTAATCATAATACTTGGTAACGAAAAATAAACTAAGTATCTAATGTTAAGGCGTAGTCCATGAACATAAGTATTGGTGAAAATAAAGTGTTTGGTGGTGCCACACCTCGCTATAAGGGGTTAAAATACTACCACTAGTGTAGGGGCATGACAACAGGGTTGGGGCTTTGGCGCTTGAACTCGGGACTTCACTTCTCATCATATTTTGAAGGCTTTGTTCAATCCCATTCACAGTGAGGTTGTTGTGATACAACTGCAATTGGAGAGATTGTATTTGCCTTTGCAGGTCCTTCATATTTGCCTTAGTTGGTCTATACTCCTTCGGGTCTTCTCTTTCCTTATAGGTTTTCATAGTGCAGGCCAAGATGTTTTTCATGACCCAATACTGCTCGATAGCTTGGTAGAACAACGTTTGGCATCCTCTGGTATTCCCCGGGTCTTTAATAATTGTTTCCCATTCCTCTGCTTCAATCTCTTGATTTTTGATGTTAGTGTTTAATTCTCTTTACCATTCAGAGATTACTGCTTTCACCTCAGGAAGTGTTCCTACGTAGTATGTGTTAATCAGGTTCCGCATACTCTCCTTCCCTATTTTCCTGCCTCTTTTGCTTGGACCTTTGCTTAAATTCCGTTCCAATCCTTTCATCTTTTTTTCCGGCATTTCCCGTTTAGGGAAAATTTTAAAAATAAACATTTATCTTAAAATTTAAAAACTTTAGCGAACCTGAGTAGTTAATAATGTGAAATGTATAAAATATTTGATATTATTTTTGTAAAAAAATTCAAATGTATAATAATTTTCTGTAGTATCTATATAAATATTTCCACTCTCTATATCGAAATAGAACCTGGCCATAATCCATTTATGATAAACACTCATTTTTACATCAATCATAATAAATATTAGTCTTTAAAATCTGGTTTACTTATTTAAATTATCAAAATAATTCATTTGCTTCCCTAAAAAGTTCATAAAATCATTTGGGTGGAAGGCAGATATCGTGGTCTATTCTCTTAAACGTTTTCACTCATAAAAGTAAATAATTAATAATTTACTTATTTACCAATATAAAAAATTCACGGGGATAGATTAATAAAGTGAAAAAAAATGAATAAAATCTAATTTTGGGAGCGTTTGAATTTTTTTTTTAAAACAATTAATTAGGATTTTTTTTTTTTTTTAAATTAAAAGACAAGATTTTGGATAGATAGATGTATGGAAAGAAAATATTTTAGATAGGTAAATAGATATATTAGACAAGATTTTCTAGATAGATGTATGATGTGTGAAATTAATAAGAATATTTGAATATTATTTCCCTTTTGGGTTTGTAGTTTTCTCTTTGTTACCTTTTCTATTTGTTAGTTTATTTTGATCTCTTAGTTGTTTCCCTTTTAAATTTTGTTATTTAATTTAATTTATTTTTGTATTTATATTTATTCAACACCTTGGTAAATTATTATATTTTAGGGATTCGTATTACTTATAATTTGTAATAAAAATGATTTTTTTAGCATTATTTATAATATTTTTACAACTCTCCTTATATTTGATCCAAATAAATTATCCTAAACCTCTTAGTATCAATTGGGTAATTAATCTCATCTTAATTCCAATAATAATAGTGTGAATTATCTTAAACCTCTTAGTATGAATTGGGTAATTAATCTCATCATAATTCCAATAATAATATTGTGACACCCTAATTACACAGGGGTACCTTGCGCGTACACCCACAATATGCATGTACAATCCATAAATCTAATGTCCCCAGGAATTTTAGACTCACTATCGAGTCAAATCTTCAATCATCAATGGTTTAAGGCCCCCTTCCTTAAACTCTGTGGAATAATTCATTACAATGGCCCAGCCTTAACAATTCTTGTTATCGAGACTTTATACACCCTCTTTATTAATCCTTCGATTAATATTTATCAACCCTTTGATTATGCTTTATTTCGCATACATATATCCAAGCCCCATAACCTTATTACTTTAGACTTAATTCACATAAACCTCCTATCGACGCTTATTTCTATTATAACCCTTTATACTAGAAATGCATACAAAACATACCATTCATACCTTTTTCCACTTATTCTATAGCCTATGCACATTTCTTGAGGCTCTCTTTTTTCTAATTGCAATCGGGGTTCCTTCGCGGTCACACTACACATTTCTTCGCAATCCCGATATGCGATAACCTTTCCGGAACTCAAATATAACAAACGCGCCCATATGACACTATTAGGTCCGCCCCAATATCGAAAGTCGCATTATCTTTCGGCCGATACATCACCCATTAACATTTGCGACGTGATCACTTCGTTTATCGCATCCGAGCAATCTCATATCACAATCGTTTCTCCACCCAGTTCCGATAACACAAAGGTTTTTCCGCCGATGCGATATATCGGTGATCACTCGTTGCAAATTCTCAAGGCCAACGTCTACGCTTTGAGCAAGTCCTTTGGCGATGCGATTTGAACGTTGCGATATGATCTTGACCACGGATCATTTCAATCCAACGATACCTATTCAACGATACTTCATTCTTTCACCCTTCTCTTCAGGTTTTCTCCACCATTCTTCAATGTTCCTTTATGGTTTTTGGGTTTCTTCGGGGTCTCTTGTCCTTCCACTATTTTGTGCACACTCTCCTAAGCTTAACTTCACATGCTCCTTTGATCACTGTCTTCTTGGACTTTACTTGATCCTTCAAATGGATTCAAAGATCCATTATGAACCTCTGTCTCATTCTTCTCTTCTGTGCATTCGCTGAATTCCACCTGCATATATAGATTATGCAATTATCTGATACACTATAATTTATCACTCAACACACGAATTACACATTTATACAATTTTGGAATTAATCTTTGCATATAAACAAACATTTACACAATTTCTCTCTCAGGCCTGATCTTCTAATGTTAGCGGCCTCTAGTTACAACCGCTGCCCATAGGCTTACAATTCCACTCTAACTAGCTAGCCGGCTGGTTCGCTAACCTATCACACCTCTCTCTTTTTTCCTTTTCAATACATTATTAGCAGTTTCTTTGCAGTTGATGAACTATTCCTCAGTTACTTTTCAGTTGCTCAACAATTTCTTCAAACTAGTTCCTAACTAATCCTAACTTGATCTGCTTGCCTAATTTAAAACTAATAATGGCTAAGCTAGCCTTAATTTTAAATGAACCACTAAATAGATTCCCTATCTACGCTTGCTAAGAAATAAAGATTGTTTTACATGAAATTTTACAATGGCCCCTTCTTGGCTAACGTCTAGACCTTTAGGTTTGACTAGATACTTCAAGCTTGATCTTTGAGAGCAAATGCTCCTTCATCAGACTCTGAAAGTTGAAAACATTCATGATCTCCTGATCCTGTGCCTTCATAAGTTAAATGGAAAACCTCTAGGGTCCCAAACTTTTGTTTGTTGTTTTCCATAAGCTTCACTGTCTTCATCTCTCTTTGGTTGTAACCTTCTAGGCTTCCACACCTTATGCTGTAATGCTCCGTAGTCTTTACCTTCAACATTCTTCACCCTCCACCCAACTTTACAATGGATTACTTGCTTGGCTCTACTGTAGCTTTTCTTAGGTACTCGCATCAAATCCCATAGTTCATTTATGGCCTCTTGCAATTCAATCCTCTCTTGATAACAAATCTTGCTTTTATTACTCTGCCACTACATCTCACTGCATGCTGTCCTTTCATATTTAAACTATTGATTAATTCCTTCGTCTTTTTCTATTTCAACTTCTATTATTATTCTTGAGATTTCTCTAGATATTGCTGCCACCCAAACTTCCTGAGTATTCTTGAAGTTATCTTCCTCTGCAATATCCAATTGCTGCTCCTTATCTGCAAATTTACTTTCAAAAAGTAAACTGCTCTCCAACTCCCTGACTGCAGTAACATATTCACTAACATTACTCTGTATATTAGTTAACATCATATAGTTTAGTAAACTAATATTTTCTTTTGTCTTAGTCAAAAATTGAGACATTCTTCTATCAATGTCTGCAATCCCTTTCTCATGCTCAGATGCTTCTAGCAAATAGTTCAAAAATTCACTTTCTACCTAATTCCTTTCAAACACATCATTGCTATCCTGCTTAAGAATTCCAACATAAATCTCCTCCTTTTCCTTGACAACATTACATAACTGTTCTTCAGCTCCTTGACTAATCCTGGTAGTCAGTTTAGTATCCTTCAGTTCTAAGACTGATTCTTCTTTAGCACGAGAAATATTTGTCCCATCCTCCTGTACATTTCTATTCTTCTCTTTGTCACTGTTACGTGACACTTTCATCTATCCTTCTAGGCTAACTAAATCTTCCTCATTCACATCTCTACGTATGTATTCTTTAAAAAACCTCATTTATTCATCAAAATGGCTAATTTACATGAGGTCTCAATTCATGGCTTGACTCAGACTCTCTTAATAGATTTTCTAACAATAAAATCTCTTTGTTAGCTTCTTCAAGCGTTAACTTTGTATGATTGACATCTTCCTTCTCTTCTGCTTGCTTTTGGCTACCCATATAAGCCAAACTCCCCCTGTTTACAACTTTAGCAGTATGCTGAAAAGTAATATTCTCCCCAACTGTGTATAAGCTTCCTCATGAGACCTAATTGTCTCATCCTTCTTCTTTAAAACAGAATTCAAATTCTCTCTCCTTTTCCTCTTTTTTGACAATACCCAAATATCGTCCATCATCCTGTATTACATCTGCAAACATACACAAGTTGTTAATTTCAAAAGCATAAGAATCAATAACTTAACTAATGTTTTCGATATCATTTCTCCATCTTCAAGTTCACAAGGAACATGTTCTTCTCCAACAACTTTGTTTTGTTGTAGTTCAACTCCTTTGAGTTTCTCTGACCTCAATTGAACATCCATTATCTGCTCAAGCTTCCTGAGCTCCTTTATTAACTGAGTATTCACTTGCTACTCTCTCTTATTTTATAGCCTATGCCATTTTACCTTCTTTCTCATTATATAACCATACCTTTGGTCTTTCTCTTTCCTCTGTAACAGTTTCATTAGTACTTCAAGATGGACTCTTATCTTAGCCTTCTCCCTCTCATATTCTTCATCAGTCAACTGATTCCATATGCCATTTGCCTTGGCATCTTCTCTCTTCACTTTTCTTCTGTTGTGGTCTTCATCATAACCTTTTTTACCTCTATTATGACTATCAGTAGCCATCTTCTTCTTCTCTCTCTATGAGTTCCTCGTTCATTCACTATGAGCCACACTAAAGCCTCCGCAACAACAAGTCTTCCTTGTTGCAACTTACCTCACCAAGCATTTCTTTGTACTTGGTCCTTTGGAAAGTACTTGTTTCTCTATCTCTGTATCCTCCTTTGAGCACTCTTTGCTCTTAGGCTATTGCTGCAACCTTCTCACTTCCCTTTGCTATCACCTGCATATTAATGTTATTCAAACCAGAGATCGATCCCAAGCTTTCAAAAGCTTGCTTCTCAATTCCCTTTTGAGAATACTCTTATCCTCTCTGTCCAACCTTCAATTGGATTCTTTAGGTTCACTGCTACTTTTTTTTCTAGATACTTTCATTCACTTTGTTCCTTAGAACACATACAACTTTCGTTATTGGTCTGCTGCTATCAATCTTTAATCTGTCGTTAACCTGTAAAATTCAAACCAGAGTTAACTTGAAACACTACTTGCATGATTTCACAAGGCAGTCTGCTTCCACTCTTCAACATTCAAATAGATCTTCATTCTTCCCAAGAAATCTACAGTCACTTTGTTTGATTTTACTATCTGACATTCCTTTTTGCATTTGCCTCCACCTTTTCAGGTTTATAATCTGATTTCTTTTCCTCTACAGATCTCCTATCTGTCTTCTTTCTTTAAAAAACATAACCTTCTAAGTTTCCTGAAAAAGATTTAACCTGGCTCTGATACCAATTTATGCAGGGGTACCCCCCGTGTACACCCACACTATGCATGTACAATGCATAAATATAATGTCCCCAAGAATTTCAGACTCACTATCGAGTCAAATCTTCAACCATCAATGGTTTAAGGCCCCCTTCCTTAAACTCTGCAGAATAATTCATTACAATGGCCCAGCCTTAACAATTCTTGTTATCAGGACTTTATACACCCTCTTCATTAATCCTTCAATTAATATTTATCAACCCTTTGATTATGCTTTATGTCATATACATATATCCAAGCCCCATAACCTTATTACTTTAGACTTAATTCACATAAACCTCCTATCTGCGCTTATTTCTATTATAACCCTTTATAATAGAAATACATACAAAACATATCATTCATACTTTTTTCCTCTTATTCTATAGCCTATACACATTTATCAAGGCTCTATTTTCACTAATCGCAATCGGGGTTCCTCTGCGATCACACTACACATTCCTTCGGAATCCTGATATGCGATAACCATTCCAGAACTCAAATATAAGAAACGCGTCCATATGACACTATCGGGTTCGCCATAATAATGCAAGTTGGATTATATTTCGGCTGATACAACCCCCATTAACATTTTCGATGCGATCACTTCGTTGATCGCATCGGAGAAATCACATATTGCAATCGTTTACACAAAGGCTTTTCCATCGATGCGATATATGGGTGATCGCTCATTGCAATCGCGTGTCGCAACTTCTCAAGGCCTGCGTCTATGCTTTGAACAAGTCCTTTGGCAATGCAATATGAATGCTGCGATATGATCCTGGTCGTGGATCGTTTCAATCCAACGGCTCCTATTCAACGATACTTCATTCTTTCGCCCTTCTCTTCACTTGGGTTTTCTCTACCATTCTTCAATCTTCCTTTGTGGTTTTTGGGTTTCTTCGGGGTCTCTCATCCTTCTGCTATTTTGCTGCGCACACTCTCCAGAGATTAACTTCGCATGCTCCTTTGATCACTATCCTCTTGGACATTACTTGATCCTTTGAATGGATTCAAAGATCCATTACGAACCTCTGTCTCGTTCTTCTCCTCTGTGCATTCGCTGAAATCCGCCTGCATATATAGATTCTGAAATTCTCTGATACACTATAATTTATCACTCAACATGTGAATTACAGATTTATATAGTTTTGGAATTAACCTTTGCATATAAACAAACATTTACACAATTTCTCTCTTAGGCCTAATCTTCTAATGTCAGCAGCCTCTGGTTACAACCGCTGCCCATAGGCTTACAATTCCACTCTAATTGGCCGGCTGGCTGGTTTGCTAACCTATCCCACCTCTCTCTTTTTGCCTTTTCAATACATTATTAGTAGTTTCTTTATAGTTGAGGAACTGTTCCTCAGTTACTTTTCAGTTGCTCAACAGTTTCTTCAAATTAGTTCCTAACTAATCCTAACATGATATTCTTGCCTAATTTAAAACTAATAATGGCTGAGCCATCCTTACTTTTAAATGAACCACTAAATAGATTCCCTATCTATGTTTGCTAAGAAATAAAGATTATTTTACATGAAATTTTACAATGGCCCCTTCTTGGCTAACGTCTAGACCTTTAGGCCCAACTAGATACTTCGATCTTGATCTTTGAGGGCCAATGCTCCTGCATCACCTAAGAATTCACATTACAATTTAATTCTATTTTTACTTTTTTTCACAAACTTGGAACTAATTATGGTCTAATTAAAAGACCAAATAAATGTGGTAATTCAGTCATGGTTCAAGGAGAAATGGTTTATGAAAAATAAAAGAATATTTTAAATATTTATATGGAAATAAGTAAAAGAAAACTAGTTAGGTTAGTTAGAACTCCCTTTCCTCCTAAAAAAGAGGTATTTCCAAGGAAGAAGACTCTTCTTTTCTTTTTGTGGAGGAGCTTAGGAGGAAGGGAGTGAAGGAGTAGATAAGTGAAACCTGCTACAAGACGCTCTACAGAAGAGAAAAATACTACAACTGCTGAGGAGTTTTTGAGCTTGAGCTAGACTTGGGCTAGTGGAACCCTTGACAAATCCGTGTAAGTTGGAACCAAAACTAGACCGATGGTCTTGAGGTTTGGAGGCTGGGCAACTTAGGATTGGCATCTATACTATTTGGATGAGGGGATGCTCGGGGAGAGACTGGCTGTCACGTTTTGGTGGAGAGACTTCCTCTTTTTGGATAGTATAGATAGTATTTTTACAGTACTATAGTTGCTATGTTTTCTGTTAAAGATTGGTACCTATTATATAATAAATGAAATATAAAAAAATAGTAAATATTCATGTTTAAAGGAAAAAGTAGAACAATATACCTTATATAGGAAATAACTGTGCAGTGTTGTTTCACAATAGCATGTATGTTTAGTCTTTTCTTATGTGTAGTCTTTTCTTAAAAAGAAAGAAAACAAGACTAAAAATAAAAGAATATCTTTCCATTTCTTGTTATCAAAGAAAAACCATAATTCTGTGCAAGATTAGCACTGAATTGTGTATTATAGATAAGAGAAGAAAATTTGGAATCAACGGTCATTTTCCTACAATTCCTGATGAATTAGTCATAAACTTGTGTAAGGAAATATTGTGTATATATGTAACCGAGAAAGGGTTCAACACTGTCTAAGGGTGCTTAATTAGATGAACCTTTACCATGGTAAAAGAATGAGTTTCAGGAACAATAAAATAGGTCATTGGAAAACATTGAGAAATGCAAATAAATAATCAACAACACCTTGATCGTTAGTAGGACTGGAAACCCAGTTCTATTCGTGACTCATGTATGTAGAACAATTACTAGGTAACTGAATAACCCAGAAAAGAATGTTATATGGATGTAAATTACATCAGTTGTCGGTAACTAGGACAGAGACCAACCTTAGAAAAACAAAATCCCTAGGCACGATTCAATCAAGTTGCAGTCAAATCTTTCCAGAGCTTATCAAAATGAGATCAAAGAAAAATAAATGCACCCATTTCACTCAAATGGTGGAGAATATATTAATAGCAGTTCTAAGACTAGATTTATAAAATAGTCTACACTAAATAACAAATTCGAAGTTTATAAGTCCAAGAGCAACACTATACTGCCATTACTCAGAAGGAATAAATTAAACTTTCATAATTACATCCGATATATATTAACAATGATGGTCTCAAACACATGGACCCGTTTGAATGGGGATTCATAATTCAGTTGACCCTAAGGCCATCCTTTAGGAAAGATATCCATTTGACCTGAGAGGGAATCGAGAGGTTTTCCCATTATAAAACCTTCTTTTTTGTATACCTAGAAGGGCAAGAAGTGTAAACATTCATATCGACCGAGAGGGGTAGAAAAAACCTGGAAAGAAAACACATAGTCCATATTAGAGCGACCAAACATAAAACCCATCACTAAGGGAGTCAGAGAAGAGAGATAACCTGATCAAAGGAACAACTCATTAAAAACCAAGACAAGAAAATTCTATATAAGCTAATTGATAACACATAAAAATGAACTTGTGAGCCAAAAGGGAATACCTGTATAGGGCGGGGGCTGTTATTTTTCCTAGCATCGAACCTTAGGTTAAAGCCATTGAACCCTATGTCAATTGTTTGTAGCAAATGAGAATTTTTTTTTGTTAAAAGAAAGTGTAGCCGATTACTTGTGAAGAAATAGTTAGGGTTTTCCAATCGTTGGGAGATATCCCCATCACTAGATGAAGTGAAGAGCCTGCAAGGCCAAAGAAGGGTTAGCCGTAGTACTTCCAAATGATTAACACTAATAGAAAAAGAAGAAAAGGCACAAAATTTAGAAATTATTCATAAATTTTCCTTTATGTCTGGGAAATGAAGGGATAACTAGAAAAGCCTAACTACTTTTGGAGAGGAACATTGCAAATATCTCTTGTAACCTGGAAGACACATTCACCCTCACCGAAGGAAAAATGAGTTGTAGATGAGCATAATGACTACCGATTCGAGGGTTAGGGTGAAAACGATTGAGTAATGGAAACCAGGAAAGTCACCAACCATGGTAAAAAATATTACAAGTGGACCTAGGATTCAACTCCAAATGCATAGAGATTATCAAATTGTATACCGTGTAAATATAACTTTAATGCACAAATAAATCCTTGTACTTCTAATGCGCTCTAACGAATATGGTGAGTTGTTAGGACCTACGGATTTGAGTTAGGGCATATCCATAACTCCTGCAATGTAAGCCATTTAATTGCCATAATTTAATGTATATAGTATCTCATTGTAATGTGTTAATAATTCTTCGGCATGTTGACTTGATGTTGTGTAATTTTTTTTAGGTTGATTATTGTATGTCGATACATGCTACATATGGTATTAGAGCCTAGTGTTCAACACTATGGCCAAGTAGGGTAAACTAATCATCAAATATTGCTAGTGTACACAAAACATAAATAAGATGCGAATCAGAATAGAACCCCGAACAAAAGACAACAAACCTTATATGGAAACTAATTCAGAAATGTGGGTGAAATTGGGAGAAGAATATCGACAGGAAAAGGCAGCATTATTGGAAACAATCTAGCATTTAAGCACAAAAATGACTAGCCTCAGGGCTGATAATGAAATACTGAGACAAGAATAAGAAAGGATCCTAAAAACTCTATCAAATTGACAAAATCACCAGACATCGAACCCTAGTGCAGGAAATGGAGACCACATAATGACATTTCATCATGAAGAATACAATGAGGAATCAGAAGGGGGACATAATGATGAACAAATAAAGTCAGATAATGTCTCGTTTGGCAGAGGTCCTAAGAAGCAAAAAACTCAACTACAAGGGGAATTCAAGAAGGTAAGACCTTCGGTGTATGATGGGGAGGTTGAGGAAGATGCTGAAGCTTGGCTAATTAATATGAATAAATATTTCCAAGTATACAAATATGATAATATGAAAGCTCGATTGGCTATTTTTCAGCTGCAAGGAAAGGCCACCCTGTGGTGGGAGGAGGTCAATTCAGGATGCATCAAACAAGGACCTACACAACATGATCAAGTTATAATGTCATCTTTACTAATAAATTCTTGAGTCAATATGAAATAATATGCATGACCAATATGATGAACTATGCAAAAATAATATTTATGGCACAACATTCTGAGTTGTGCTTTATCAACGTTTTTCCAACTCTCTCCATGAGTTTTGGATGACTGCAAGTACACAAAAGTAAAAGAGATT
This sequence comes from Pinus taeda, assembly GCA_000404065.3. Classification (NCBI taxonomy): domain Eukaryota; kingdom Viridiplantae; phylum Streptophyta; class Pinopsida; order Pinales; family Pinaceae; genus Pinus; species Pinus taeda. Next base: position 139,179 of record APFE030583103.1, on the reverse strand, counting down.
AATTTGGTAAAAGAGAGAAAGAAGAAATATTTACATCCTTATACTTGTTGCAACATGTATAAATTCAACACCAAGTGTAAGAAACTTCTAAATCCATGTAGATGTCACTTTGACATTAACACCAACTAGAGTAAATACTTTAAATTAAATTAATTCTTTGTTATAAAGGAAAGAGGGAAGAGTTATTAATATTATGAAATAAATTAAGAGCACAATAAAAATGTATCTGAAAGGGACTCATATCGTTCAAACATTAAATTAGCTATCTAGGTTGAAGGACAAACCCCTCGCTATATAACTCCACAAAGGAGACTGTTGAAGATTCTAAAATACATTAAAAGCACAATAAAAATCTAACTAAAAAGAAGACATATCCTTAAAATAAAAAATTAGTCATCTAGGTTGAAGCACACACACCTAACTATATAAGAACACAAAGGGTACCATTGAAGTACGTCAAGTGGAGGGATGGAACATTGGGAGCAAAAAATCATATTAATGAAACATATAAAAAGCTTATGTTAAGCTTAAAAGATTTGAATTACTGAAGGTTATGGATAACCTACAATAATATTCCTATCATCAACCTTTGGAGAGTTCATTTCACATAGCAATCAGTCAAAGTCTTTATGGTTGCTTAAAAAGTAACCAAATGGTGTTATAACAAGCAAATATGTTGATGAAAGACAAATAATCAACTAGAAGAGCTTGAATGTTTGTTTATTAATTGTAACCTGCCTCCAAGTTTAAAATGGGTAAGAACCAGACTTTTCTCATGCCATATTTATTCTTTGTGCCAACAGAAGCATGTTGCTTGATAACCTAGGGCTAGGGAGATCCCTATGTGTGGGTGTGTCACTAGTAAAATAAAATGAAAAAAAAGACCCAACATCTTATTTATTTAAAGAATTGAACATAAAATAAAAATGACATCATGTTTATTTCAATTTGTATATTTAAATTTTAAGCAACTATAAACTAACATAAATCCATATTATCCTTGGATCTATTAAACATCGATAGGGATCAAAAAAGGCAAGGTGCAAATCTCAAACATCTTTTCTCACACTAATGGATATTGTTTGAACTAAAATTAGGGGGTTGTAGCTATACATGTACAACTTGTTACAACAAAAAAACGGGAGAGTTCTTTCTCCAATACTCATATCCGTCCATCTTCATCTCAACATGGGCAAGATGGTGAAAACGTTTTTCACAAACTCCATGCTCTAACATAGTTACTTGGAAACTATTTTACAAACTAATTAGATAACAAGATACATAGATAGATCATACCTATTTTTTCAATAGAACTCAAAGGTAGTAGCCAATCATGGCGAGAAAGGATTGTAATCCTAGTGCTTTATCCCATTTAGATTCTTGTTCCCGCATTTCTTTCCCAGATTTCTTCCCTTTCATGACTCACATAGAGCTTCATGTTTATTTAACTACACTTGCATAAGTGAGAGTTATAATGTTTTCCTTTGTCACCCCTAGGCTAAGGGAACATCTTCCCTTACTATCTCTAATCATTCTTACTCCCATGGATTATGAATTTTTTTGTTTCACCATTTTTCCCCTGTATTTCTTCTCCATTTTTGAGTTTTTCTCCTTTTTTTATTTTTTGTAATTATCTTGCTCCTGTCAATTTTCTAAGGAATTCTTGTGACTGATTTCTCACTCGCTCATACCTTTATATTCCAATACATGAGCAATATCTTTCTATTCCATATGAGGAATATACATATTTCAGTCCTCGAGGGATTGCTTAGACAACAAGGCTCATAACCATTACAAGAAATACTCATTATGAGTTAAACACATTGTCACATGTAGGATTTCTCCCTACCACCTGCGCTAAACCTAATTGACTTTCCATGATAAATATTTTTCTATTCCATATAAGGAATATACTTATAAGGAATATTCCTTTTTTGGTTCTTGATGGATTGCTTAACAAGGCTTGAAGCCATTACAAGAAATACTGATTATGAAATTTTTTAGCCCTTTACAAAGATTTTATTATTCAATGAAATATTCACCATGATTTTACAAGATTTTATAATTAAGTGAAAGATTCATCATGATTTTACAAGATAACATAATTTGGTGAGAGATTCGCCATATATATTATTATATATATATATATATATATTATATGTATATATTATATGTGTGTGTATATTTATTATATAGTGTGCTGTGTGTTGTCGTGTGTGTTGTGTGTGTTGTGTGTAATATATATATATAAAAGATAAAATCGTTTTCCATTTGTCCTATGTATCATGGGGATTCACCCATTTGTTATACATATAAATTTGGGGGGTTCTTAAAATTTTCGCTCATAAAAGTGATGGGTTTCAATAGTTGAAATTTTAAAAAAAGTTGAATACAATGCATTAATTTTTTTTTTAATGTAAATATACAAATAAGTATGTTGAGGAAATAATTTTAACATAGTATAAGAAATATTGTGAAATAATCCGTTTCTATCTAAGGGAAGGGAGGAGAAAGAATAATGAATTTTGAAAATGAGAGTGAATATGGATAAAGCATTTTGTTAATGCTTAAAGGTATTTGTTGCAATTTTCAAGAAGGAAAATTATAAAATCATCATACTTGGCTATTGATAATTTAAAAAAAGAAACTACAAGATTGGATCTATGGAAGAAATCAATATATTCTTTTTTTTGAAAGAGCCTCACAAGGTAATCCAACAGTGGTAGGTGCATGTGTGTGGGTGCGGATGGTGCTTAACTTTGACCTTGAAAGAAATTGAAAACTTCTCATGTTTGAGAAATAAACTTGGACATGTTCAAACCAAGGGTGGAGAGGCATCAAAACTTGGGCAAAATCATGGGTTGTGAAAACTTGGAGTCCAAAAAACTGTCAATGGTAAATTAACTATTTTATCTAAAATTTATTTTAATTATTATTATTATTAATTCATAATGTTACGATCATGACAAGGGACAATAATTACAACAAACATTTCTCCATTATACATTACAAACACTCTCTTCACAACGAGTAATATTCTATTTATTATTTATAAAATTAAATGATTTTATATTAAAAACTTTAATGTTTAGATGATCAAGTAAAAAATCTTTATAAATAAAAATAATCTCAAATGATATAAATTATGAATAAGGATTAAAAATATATTTTATGTACATATTAAAAAAACAGTTGAAAAATTTATTCTTATTTTAAATATAAAAAATATTTTTAAAACTAAATTTTGAATACATATAATTAACTTAAATCTAAAAATAAACACATCAATAATTAACTCTCTTCAAACCCTACTGTGAACAGAACTGGTACAATAAATAATATTATTTTAACAAAAGGAGCATTAGATATTTTACTATATAACTAACATTAACCATTACTCTTGAGGGTTAAATGGTTTTATATTCATAATTTAATGTGATATATGGCTAGTTATTATTATTTTTTAAATAGTCAAAACGAAATGATTATTTTATTACTAAAAAGAGTTAGAAAGTTATTATTATTTTTATATTAAAACAGTTGGAAAATATCATTATTTTAATATTAAAAAGAAGGTTGGAAGTCTCAAATTTTATATAGATATGATTTGGGTTCTATCTCAATATCACTTCTTTTATATTTTTTCTAATTGGTATAGGTATTGTGTTGATTCGTGAAGATGTGGAAATCAGGGGTATCACTCTACATTATTTGTTTTGGAGCTTGGCCACAACCAAAGATGGTAAGATGGTAGGTTGGTTTTAGATGCATAAGTATTTTTTTAGTATATTATTTTCTTTTGATGTGATTCTAGTGGATTTTAGGTTGCTGCTAATGTTACTACATTCAGCAAATGTCTATCTGTGGTTTTTGAGTGTTGTTTTTCCATATAGAATTACTGTAATTAATTTTGGATGATACAAATGGAGAAATTATATGATTTCAATTTGTTTTTTATTTGATTTGTATTTACTATTAGGTTTGATCCTGAATGGAGATTTCGAGTAGGCACCTCCTTCAAGGGCAATGGTGGGCAACATGATCGTAGCCCCCAATTCATTACTAAATTGGGAGACCAAGGTTGTTGCATAATATGTGTCTGCATCATCCCAAGATAAAAACAACAACACAATACTAAATCTGGCTCTTCCCAAAAACAGATCCGCTGTGAGATTGGGAAATTGTGGGAAGGTATCCTAGAGGATTCACGACCTCAAGAAAGAATCACTTTACTTCTTTTCTTTCAGTGCGGGCAACACATGCACAAAAACGGAGTCACTAAATGTGACTGTGGTACCCTACGAACCCCAATTTTTTCCCATGGAAACAAGCAAGTTGAATACTTATGCTTGGAGATTCACAACTATGCTTGACACCCACCAAATTTGCAACATCCCAATTGTGGGCCCCTCATTGATGGTGTGGGCATCAAAGAATTGTTAAAGAGTTATCAGAAAGTGTGGCCTGAAGATGTAAAAGAAAATATGGTGTGGAACGAAGACTTTGAAGAGGGGCCATCTAACTTCTTCAATGGCCCCAAAAACATCCTCGTTTACCCAAACCACAAGAATTTCTATTCTCTTGAATCTCCCCTTCCTAGCTGGTGGATTGATTTCGTTAACCCTGCCAAGTACATAGATTCTGTCCACTTCAGGGTTCCTTAGGGAAACAGGGCAGTGGAGCTTCATGAAAGTGTGTTGTACCAGTGCAGTTATGTACAGTACAGGGAAAAAACCACTTGAGTTTTTCTATGGGAGATGCTGGTAACGGATGCAAGGGAGCCATGGTGGTGGAAATTTATAACGGTGAAGAGAAGTTCAGGGTTCCTTACACATCCAATGGGACTGGAGGCTTCACCACTGCTACCTTCGAATATGTTAACTATGATTGGTATACTACTCATGTAGCATTCCATTAGTAGATAATACTTGCTAGAAAACATGTCAGAATATTTCAAATTAGCAGATTTGTGTCAAACCATGATTTTGGGATGAATGGAGGAGGAAAGAATGTTTAATGCACTATCATTCTTGAAGTCAAAGTTGAGGAACAAGATTTATAAACATGTGGATAGATTTTTAAGATTATATGTAACAAAGTTGACATTTTCCATATGAAAGAGCACTAGATCTTTGGTGATTAGATTGTGATAGAAGGGGAGAAACAACATAACAAATTTCTCTAATGAACTTGATACATAACACAATGTTTTGGAGGCTCATAATGACAATTCATTTGGAGAATATCATGTTCGCAAGGTAGAAAATCAGGACCAAGATGAGAACTGAGAAATTGAAATACCCTAGGACTCTTATTTTCGTATACATGTTCCATTGATCATGCGAGATTACTATATGCCAAAATTCAGGTAAAAATCAGTTCTATATTTTGTATTTTTAATTGTAATATTGCAACTACATTTATTTGATGTGTGTTATTTTAAGATTGATGTTTCATATTTAATCATTGCATTGTTTGTTTCTTATCTGTGACAAGAAATGAAGTTTGATTTGATGAGGCTGGGACCGATTTCTTTTCATATAGGTAATGTTTGACTAGTATTAAAAGATAAATAACTAATTTAACAAGAATAACGCAACACCTCAATGCGCTCATTCAAGTACATGCAACTACCTTGATGTCTAGCTCTGATATTTTGGAAAATTTTAATGGTTTATATGTTGCTTGTGTTTGGGGAATTTTATTGAGTTTAGAGTTTTGTTTTGGTCAAAGATTATGTTAGTCCCTTGAATTCTTTTAGCTCTTACTACATGCTTAGATTCATATATATAGTTTTATAATTATTATTGTTGTCTTTATATATTTTGTGGTTTGAAGAAAGTTGTTTCTATTTCCATTCATTTTGTGGCATGACTTTAGCATCTTCACTTTTAGAATCTAGTAGACTACTATGCTTATTTTATATTTTCTTGGAAAATAATTATTGATATTTGTAAAGGGAAATGAGCCATGGGTAGCTAAATGAAGAGAAAAATGGTTTATGTACTAGGTTCCTGCGCATTCATCGAAGGAGACCTATTGACATGAGACCAAAATTCTTTTGTATAGAATCTTGTCAATCATTTGTCAACCATGCTTTCAATTCTTTCATGTACTAAGTTGTTCAGGTCCTCACATGTAGTTAGGACCATTAAGGGATGAGATAACATGAGTCGGTCCAACTCATGCCCGGAAGCTAACTTTTACCTATTGATGTAAGCCTTTTGTTACCACTTCTTATCACCAACAAAATTCTACCATAACATAACCCAACTTGAAGACAACACTTCTCATCTTCCTTTTACATAAATTCTCTATGGATCTCCCTAGTATACTTTCTTGAGATCAATGTCCCTTCTTGGTAGGTCTCTCCATCATACCATTAATTGCACAATAGACACACACCAGTGACTACCACATTCTATAAATATCTCTAGTCTCAGTTACTGGTGTCCCTATCACACTCAACCAATATTGTCTTGTAGGTCTATTTTTTTGTCATATCTTTATTTTTTGTTATTTTATGTCTTTCACTTTAGCACTATCCTCTATTTCAACATTTGTAGGTAGTAAGAAATGGTTACTTTGACACAACACTAACAACTCAAGTGTCAACATAATTATTGATTACAAGAATGTGGCATTCAATATCACAAAAGGAGTTAGTGATTTTTCTTCATTGCATGAAGGTTGATTAAACTCGCATTGAATTTTTGACTATCTAGTAGTGTTCATATTTTGTATGAAGTGTCTTACATGATCATGTTATATTTTCAAAAATTTCATTTTTTGTTAGGGATATCTTTCTATTGGGCTATGAAAAGGATTATATGAGGGGTCTAAGTTGTTAGGTGTTAAGATTTATAAAGGGCGTGATTTTGTGTTGGTACTGGAAATGAAGTTGGATTTTATCTTTGATTAGAAATGATGTCGGATTTGATGAAGCTAGGACCTATTTCTTTTCACATAGATAGTGTCATAGTATTAAATGATAAATAACTAATTTAAGAAGTCTAACGCTAAGCAATATTTAAGTAGATGACTTTTGTTGATGTCTAGCTTTGATATCTTAGAAAATTTTAGTGGTTTGTTTGTTACTTGTGTTTAGAGGATTTTGTTGAGTTTGAAATTTTTGGTTTGTTTT
>APFE030583103.1:85823-110325 GCA_000404065.3 Pinus taeda | reverse complement strand
GAATCATCCAAGAATTGTTCATTTATTTAATGTAAAGGAGGTTTCCCCCTCGAAGAGGTTGAATTCTAAGGCATTGATCTATCTTTTCTATCTTTTCTTGAGCTGGTTCCATAACAAATAATCAACTCGAAGATCTTGAATGTTTATTTATTAACTGCAACCTACCTCCAAGTTCAGAATGGGTAAGAAAAATACATTTTTCATGCCATATTTATTCTTTGTGCCAACAAAAGCATGCTACTTGATAGCCCAGGGTTGGAGAGATCTCCATGTGTGGGTGTGTCACTAGTAAAATAAAATAAAATAAAAAGACCCGACATCTTATTTATTTACAGACTTCAACATAAAATGAAAATAAAATGACATAACATTTATTTCAATTTTTGTATTTAAAATTTAAGAAACTATAAACTAACATAAATCCATATTATCCTTGGATTTATTAAACATCGATAGGGATAAAAAAATGCAAGGTGTAAATCTCAAACATCTTTTCTCACACTAATGGATATTGTTTGAACTAAAATTAGGGGGTTGTAGTTATACATGTACAACTTGTTACAACAGAAAAATGGGAGAATTCTTTCTCCAATACTCATATTTGTCCTTCTCCGTCTCAATATGGGTAGGACGGTGAAAATGTTTTTCATAAACTCCATGCTCTAACATAGCTACTTGGAAACTATTTTACAAAATAATTAGATAACAAGATACACAGATAGATCATACCTAATTTTTCAATAGGCCTCAAAGGAAGTAGCCAAACGTGGCGAGTAAGGATTGTAATCCCAATTCTTTATCCCATTTAAATTCTTGCTCCCTCATTTCTTTCCCATATTTCCTCCCTCTCATGACTCACATAGAGCTTAAAGTTTGTTTAACTACACTTGCATAAGTGATAGTTCTAATGTTTTCCTTTGTTACCCCTAGGCTAAGGGAACATATTCCTTCATTATCTCTAATAATTGTTACTCCCATGGATTATGAATTTGTTGTTTCACCATTTTGCCCCTGTATTTCTTCTCCATTTTTCCATATTTCTCCTTTTTTATTTTTCACAATTATCTTCCTCTTGTCAATTTTCTAAGGACTTCTTGTGGCTCATTACTCCTCACTCATATCTTTATATTCCAATACATGAGAAATATCTTTATATTCCATATGAGGAATATACATATTTAAGTCCTCGAGGGACTGCTTTGACAACAAGGCTCATAACCATTACAAGAAATACTCATTATAAGTTCAACACACTGTCACATGTAGCATTTCTCCCTACCACCTACACTAAACCTAATTGATTTTCCATGAGAAATATTTTTATATTCCATGTAAGGAATATTCTTTTTTTTGGTTCTTGATGGATTGCTTAACAAGGCTTGAAGCCATTACAAGAAATACTCATTATGAACTTTTTTAGCCCTTTACAAAGCCTTTCTTATTCAATGAAAGATTTTCCAAGATTTTACAAGATTTTATAATTAAGTGAAAGGTTCGTCATGATTTTACGAGATAATATAATTTGGTGAGAGATTCGCCATATATATATATATATATATATAATATATATATATAATATATATATATATATCCCTTTAAAAAGCCTTTATTATTCAATGAAATATTTGCCAAGATTTTACAAGATTTTATAATTAAGTGAGAGATTCGCCAAACACACACACACACACACACACATAATTGATAAAATCACTTTCCATTTGTCCTGTGGATCATGGATATTCACCATTTTATTATACATATAAATTTAGGGGGTTCTTAAAATTTTCCCTCATAAAAGTGATGGGTTTTAATAGTTGAAATTTAAAAAAAAATTCAATACAATGTATTACCTTTTTTTATATGTAAATATACAAATAAATATGTTGAGGAAAGAATTTTAACATAGTATAAGCAATAGTTTGACACATTCCAGAACAAGCCTCTTTTTAAAAGAATATGGATATTCATTCCCTTTTGAGTTCAGAAGGTAAGTTAATCAGGAATTAATAAAGTCAAAAATAAATTCAAATTCAAATTGGAGGAGATAACACCCAAAGCAATGGCTAGTAAGCCATGGGGCCTTTTGAAATGATTCCTTTCTACTTAAGGGAAGGGAGGAGAAAGAATAATGAATTTTGAAAATGAGAGTGAATATGGATAAAGGATTTTGTTAATGCTTAAAGATATTTGTGCAGTTTTCAAGGAGGAGAATTACAAAAACATCATACATGGCTATCGCTAATTTCAAAAAACAAACTACAAGATTGGATCTATGGAAGAAATCTCTCTCTCTCTATATATATATATTTCAAAGAGCCTCACAAGGTAATCAAAGGGTGGTAGGTGCATGTGTGTGGGTGGGGTCGATGCTTAACTTTGACCTTTGAAGAAATCGAAAATTTCTTATGCTTGAGAAACAATTTTGGACATGTTCAAGGGTGGAGAGGGATCAAAACTTGGGCAAAATCATGGGTTGTGAAAACTTGGAGTCCAAAAAACTATTAATGGTAAATTGACTATTTTATCTAAATTTTATTTTAATTATTATTATTATTTTTAATTCATAATGTTTACCATCATGACAAGACAAAACATTACAATACATCTCTTCCATATAGTAATAGACAACACCTCTTTATGCAATAAACTATTTTATTTATTATTTTAAAAATTAAGTGATTTTTATATGAATAATTTAATGTGAGACAATAAAGAAAAACCTTAAAAAATAAGAACAAGTCAACATGATATAATTATTTTATTATTGAAAAGGGTTAAAAATATATTATTATGTTTAAAATTAAAATAAAGTTTGAAATATATTATTATTTTAATATAAAACAAAATGAAACAAAATTTTAATACATATAACCAACTTAAATTTAAAAAATAAAGACAACAAATAATTTAATCTCTCAAACCATTTTAAAAGAAGGTAAATAATAATAAATATTTAACAAAAGGAGTGTTATATATTTATATATAACTAAACATTAACCATTACTCTGGAGGGTTAAATGGTTTTATATTCATAATTTAATGTGATATATGGTTAATTATTATTATTTTTTAAATAGTCAAAACGAAATGATTATTTTATTACTAAAAAGAGTTAGAAAGTTATTATTATTTTTATATTAAAACAGTTGGAAAATATCATTATTTTAATATTTTTTGATACAAGTAAAACAAATCTCTCCACAACTCAACAGGCCATAGCCCCTTTCAGGTAGGGTTGAGATTTCAGACATTATGTCCCATTGATTTGGCCATACATTTGCAGGCACCCTGGTAGATTCGTCTCATGCCCAGTCCAAAGCCGAAAGGACTAACAACTTCATTTAGTGCATTCAACACATCTACCAATAGGTCCATGATATATTGGAAAGAGCTAATGCTAAGTACTAGTAGTGCGATGATCAACATAGAGTGTCGCACAAGTTAAAGGTAGGCGACAAAGTTTGGATACATTTGTAGAAGGAGTGGCTTGTTGGACCCCATCACAAGCTTCACCCACTGCGATATGGACCATACACCATCACCAAGGCTGACATTGCCTTTGAGTTCAAAATCCTAGCATTCCTTGGTATGCACCCAGTTTTCAATGTACACTGCCTTCAGCACTACTTTCCACCATTGTTGGACGCATACGACATTATAGAATAACTCACACTAATAGAGCTCAACCCGGACATTATCGAATATGCCGCAACTGACCAGATCATGGACACACAAATCAATAACACTCACCAATAGAGGATACAACTATACCGAGTTGTCAAAGTAGGCCAAATCCTTCACCAGGGCAAGTGGTTCACTAGGGACTAGGTTCAACATAAATTTCCTCACCTCATGGAGGCTTTGCACACAATGGGGACCATTGCTTCCTAAGGGGGGAGGAATGATCTAGGTGGATATTGGTGGCCACCCACCTATTCCACCTAGACCCTCCATTTATTTTCATATGTTTCCTTGTTTATTTGAACATTTACCATTTTTAGTAGTTTTTTGGGTCCTGAACTTCTAGAGCAGTTTTGACCCCATAAACGACATTTTTTGTGGCCTACTACAGGCCCAAAATCATAGGTAGGGTTTTGCAACAAAACTATATTACTTATAGAGACCTTTCCAACAAGGTATTGTACATGTCAAACAAAGATAATATGACCAAGTTATGACCCCAGGAAGTTGGCTGCCCAACTAACCCCAATAGGGCCCACAAAATCTTGGTGTTACATCTCTTGGAGTTAGGGTTTTGGTTGTTGAGGCTTTTACCATGTTTTTCAATAATAAATAGGCCCTTAAGCCTCATTGTAACATAGTTCAGTTAGCATGTAGCCTCCACATATCTTCTCAAAGATAAGCTACAATCGCTCAAGCTAACTTATTTCCATTCTGTTTGTAAGCATAGTTCAATATTTTTCTATTAATGAAATGAAGCGTTTTTTTGCTGCATATCTATATTTATGATTATATTTATAATTTGTTGTGTTCCTATTTAAGGTCTGGAAATTGTATTACCATTGCATTGAGGATATCATGTTGTTCTTAATTTTTGAGTGATCAATGTTGTGTCGTCAACTGTTTTAGTGTGTGATCATGATCTAGTTTTGTCTTTTTTCACCCGAGATTCATCAATCCCACACTTAGCCTTATTTAGAAAATTTCACTCCTAGGAAAGTTGACTTCACTCACTGTTCCTAAACTGCACACTGTGTATCTCAGCTGCCAAGCTTTGGCCTTGCCACTTGTAACTGTGCATGCATAGTCATAGTGCCCAACCTTGACCCTTGAGCTCTAGGACTATACAATTTCTACCCCCGAGTCAGTCACAACTGAGCACTGCATAGTGTCAAGGCTCAAGCTTCTAACCTAACACCTTGAGATGCAAAACTACACAATCCATGAGACTATTCTCCCTCCAAAACTATGCATTGGGAAACTCCAAGCCTCAAGCTCCAAACTTGAGCCCTTGAGCCCCTCAACTGTGTAGTCACCTAGCCCGGCCTCTTATAACTATGAATTGGGAAAATTCAAGGCTCAAGCCTTTAGCTTAACAACTTGAGTCCCTCAATTGCATAATTCCTTAAGTCTGTCCCTCCAAAACTGCGCATTGGGTAACCTGAAGCCTCAAGTCCCAACCTTGAGCTCTTGAACCCATTAATTGCACACTCCTTTGACCCTAGAAATCCTTAACTGCACATTACGTAGTATCAAGCCTTAGCCCTAGACCTTGGCCTCTAGAATTGTGTAATCCATGAATCAATCACTCAATCAGTCACCCGATTCCAACCCTAACAAGTGATTTCATAAAACATGTTAGATTAAGAGTTTTCAAACTGATGTCAGCTTGTCATGATTAGTTTTTAGTTGTAGGTACTCTATCTTATCATGATAGAATGATGATGGAGGAAAATGAGAAGGGGACCATGCTAGAAGACACCTATATATCTAAAGAGATAAGATGATCATCAAGTGAGAAGACGAAGGAACACCAGAGTACAATAAAAGATCAAAGGTTAGGACTGCATGAAGACTCCATACTGATTCACAACCCTTTTGAGGGTGGATACGAAGAACACAACATATCTCTCATGAAGATGAAGTATTGGATACATATCTTATTGAAGATAAAGCAACAAGAGGAACAACTTGGCACTACCACCTTATCATGAAGTCCATATTATCATTGTTAATTCGTGACTTATGTAATTGTCACCGCAATGTCATGTGTATCCATGTGTCTTGAGATATCTCTTATGGATGTAATGATGTAAATATCAAAAGAAAAGGACAAAATGTAATGTAAAGTGGAATTCCAAGAGTCATCCATAGAATGTGAAAAGTCTTGAAGGAGTTAAAGAGTCATGGAGAAGTCAAACAATCATGAGGGTATTCCAAGAGTCATAAGGGAGGTTAATTATCACCCCATTTGTTATAAATACACCCTCATAGCTCATGCGAAAGGAATTTTCACCTTGGCTCTTCCTACCATGAATTACGAAGGAAGATAGTTATTTTGGAGGAGTAAGTCATTGCTCTAATGCTTCACTACTGGGGATAGTGGTGTTCACTATATTGATGTATCTTAGAACTTTTGCTTAATTTAGAATCTCATTGAGCCAACCTATTTTCATGGATATGTCATAAATGTTATAAGACTATTTTTTGAATGTTTGCGATGTATGTTGTTTTCATCTGTACTAAGGAAATTGAACTATTTTGGTGGCTTTGATACTTATCTAGTTGAAGGTGTGTTGTATGTGTTTTAACAATCGTTGATTCTATGTGAACTATTTTTCTAATTGTTGAACGATTCATCCTCATGTATATGCTTGTGTGTCTTTATTAGATTAGTACTATTAGTTATGTTTTAAAGGCTCACTTTTCTCCCCCCTTCGGTAGAAGAACCTTGATGCATTCTGCATTTGAACATTCCAAAAGGAATACTCACTTACTAATATGAAATTACTTGTGTATTAATATCTCATGCTAAAACATTGTATCCAAGGAAAATTTCTAATAATATATGGTACCCAGACCTTATTTCTGGAAGGGTTCCTACACCAAACAATGCGAAGTATAATTGGAACTTTTCATTAGGGAGACCCCCTTGGTTGATGGATTTTGAGCACCGTCAACAACTTGATACCTTAACTCATTGTTTCCAACACCCTAGACTTGTGACATTTCCATCTATTCTAAATGCATGATGATAACTAATTTCTCAGTGACAAGTGTTCTATTCTCTATGTTTCTTGATACCATGGTGTTAATAAAATTTGGGTTCCATTGACCTGATATATTTATGTTTAGGAAGGTTGGATTAAAATGTATATCATTCATTTTGGTTGGAGGCATCTGTTGGTATGTGTAGTATGTTAGAGTTACTAAATGAGTTGGATCCTTAAAGGAATCTCCAACTTCATACTACTCCCAAGTTATAGTAGCAAGCCTGTATGTATTAGGTTCAGTGGAAAAGCTTGTATAGGAGACTTTACATTTTCCTCATATTACATTAAGCACATTTTTAAAAGAAATTCTAATACTAGACTTTGTAATACCAATAACCATTACTGTTATTTTTCTTCCTTGGTCATAAATCTTGGAGGCTATCCATGTTCTATTTAAAAGGATTTTTAGGAGTTGGATGCACTTACACTCTAGCTAAACAACTATGGATATTGAAGAGTTTTGAACCAATAAATTTGTTTTTCATTTATAGTCATGGAGGAACCCTCTCAGTGCAATCGATTCAATAAATAACCCAATGACATGCTTTATTATGATTAATGTCATTTGTGTCTGAAGGATCTCCTTGAATAATGTTGCTTGAATGTATTTGTAGTGGCTTGGTATCATTGGATCTAAAATAACATCATTGTTTAGTCTCTCTGCATAAGAAATTATTGTGGAACATTGATATGATACATTCCATATAGCACCGTGACTGAACCTCTTCATCATGTTATAAAAATAAATATGGTGGTAAGTATGATGCACTTGAAGGTAAGTCACATGGTGCATAACTAGGCTAATTCATCATTTTTATGGATATAAGATTCATGGTAAGTTGAATGTTTTAAAGGTGAGAACCATATAATACATTGCCACCTCTTACATGGAGCAGAAATATTAAGCCCTAAAGTTTGAAATGTAGGCCATATGTTCATGTCGTGTAACCATGAGAATGCCATAGAGAGGAGGGACTTAGCCCAAGGGCCATACAAGGTATATGTCCATGTGCCATGGTAGAGAGTGGTGATCAAATGTTATGGGTGAAAATGATTTAAATTGAGAGATCAAGGGTTGGAATTTTTGTAGGGCCTTCCCCCTGTGACGTCAATAGGGGACGGAGGGAGGCCCCACGAACATCATTTCCATTGAATGGATTAAAGGATATTAAGGGCTCATATTTCAGCCGGGATCCCCCCCTTGTGATGGCAGCAGGGAAGGGGTGAGGCCCCACACCCCGTTGGATGAGCTAGGTGACCATGAATAATTGGATACATGGTGTGGAACTCTGATCAGAATGGTGATAGTAGAGGGCCTCTGTGACATCAAGAGAATGGTTTTCGCCAAGAATAGTTCTGCTAAGAAAAAAGTTTTCTTAAGGAGGTTAGCTCCAGGGTGACATGGACCTCAAAATATTTGAATCCCTTTCTCACCATCATGGACGAGTTAGATGACCCAACACTAGGGTGATGCGTGGAGGGCACTAACATGGGTTGACGGGATTGGTGGATGAGATAATGGAAGAGGTGACACATCCTGATGGATGAAAAGGATGCACAAGAAAACAAAGGGGCCGAGATCTAAGGCATAGTGGTTGATCATGATGTATGAGATGAGAATCCTATGTGCTGAGGGCTAAGAAGGTGGGGTCGCGCCATTACATTATCGACAATTTGAAGCGAAGTCCCTCAAAGTTTTCTCAGAGATAGTTCTCGCTGAGAAAGGCTCTTGCGAGTTGGAGTTTTCCCCAAGATATTTCCCATTGAGAAGGGTTTTCTTTTGAGAGGGAGTTTTTCCTGAAAGAGTTCTACTAAGAGGAGTTTCATTTGAGGCTAGGGTTATCTCCGAGATGGATATTTTGGCGAGATGAGTTCTGAGCGAGAAGGTTTCTCAGGAGGAATTTCATTAGCAATAAAGGCCCTTAGAGAAAACATTTCTCAAAGGAAATAACTCAACGAGCCAAGGGAATATCTGTAAAAATATAGATATATCTGTGAAAGATATGTTGAATATATTCCTTAGGAAAATTATAAATATGAAAATTTTGAGTTGCTTTATTTACTTTTGATGTTTGAATTGATAACCATTTTAATTTATTCTTAATATAGTTTAACTAATTTCTGATTGATTTTAAGTAAAATTATATTAGTTTTTTACTATATTTAATTATTTGTTAAATTCTTCATTTTCATGAGCTTAAACCAAACTTTGTAATAAACAATAATACCTAGGTAATATAAATAAGTGGTTTATTTTTATTATTTTATTATTATTCCTTTTTATATAAAATTAAATGAATCTATATGAACTTTTGGGTGTCTAAACTATTTTTAATTATTTAATAACAATTTATGGCTTGAATCAATTTTCACTTAATTATTAATGAGTTTATCCCATTTATTTGTTTATGGATAAAGTTATTTATTCAACTAATAAAATTTAAATAGTTAAATATCATATTTTTTATTTTGAACTTGTTATATAATAATATTATTATAAAGTAATTTAAATATTATAAAATATGAAGTTAAATATTAATTAATTAAAGGTTAATAAGATCTCCTTTTGTTATTATTATTCCCTGGAAAGGAAGGAATTTAATAATCAGTTTACCTACTGATCATTATTAGTTTAGCATTCACCCATGCAACTTATAATGTTTAACTTCAAAAAATCAATATTTATTTTTCAATATTATGGTGGTCTTACTCCACCTTGCTGACACTTTGCTCCTCTTGGTACTATGACTATGGACTCCTGTAACAAAGGTACTCATCCATGTGAACAACTAGATGTGATCTAGACTTCTTGTTTCTCTCTCATGGACCCTTCCCATACTGGTCATCTAAAACATCATTCTCCTCCTCCATATGGAGGTATCATTGCTATCAATGAAAATTCCTCCAATCTAGAGGTCAACTCTTCGATCTCTGCAAAAGATGTTGTTTGTTGCCCCTTCTTGTCCTTCTTCCTCTTTGGACACTGGGTGATGTATTAACCAAATTTACCACATCTGAAGCACTTGACCTTCGACAAATCTTTCTTCTTCTTCTCTCCTCCTTTTGAGTTATGTCCCTAACTAGGACCCTTCTTTACCTTTCCCTTACCTGAAAGGGTTACGTTTTCTTCTTCCTTCTCCACCTTCGATCACTTGCCACTATTTCTGGTAGCACCTTTAGCGAGATTGAGCCTTAGCTCTTCTTGAGTGAAGTCACTCCACATGAATTGCCGATATGGTATCTTATCTCTTCACCTGATTCCTTAAACAAAAGTTCGCCATTACTTGGTAAATCCATTTAGATTTGTTCACACTAGTTCACTACCTACTAGTTTTTCTCCAATAGTTGCAAATTGATCTCTGACTTATTGAATCTTGGTGAGATAGGAAGTTACACTCTCACCCTTATGAATCTTAGTTGTTCTCAGGTTATCCTTAAGAATAATTTTCCAATTCTTTGATGGATCCTAGTACAACTTCACAACAACATCCCACATGTTATTTGTTGTATTCTTGTCTCCAGTATGCAGGATAATGTGGTCCCAAACCCCATCTAGGACCATCCTCTTTGCTTCACCATATCCTTCTTGTACTCATGAAACTAGATATGATCTTTTGATTTAACAACTACAATTGTCACATACTCCTTCAAACCATGCTCATCCAATAGGAATTACATCCTAACCTTCCAAACACAAAAGTTTGAGGCTCTTTCAAGTCTATCATGATCTCCAATTCTTATTTTGGACATCTATGGGAAACTAAAATAAAGTAGAGAAATAAACACTTGAATATCCTTCTCCTTCTGATAGCCTACCTTGTCCTTCCTCCTACACTTGCGCTTTCTACTATAAATGCGTAGATATTCTCCTACTCTTGTCTCTAGTGTCATTATCAGAATTCATAATGCCTATTTATTCTACTGGGTAACTCAGTCTACCCCTTGAAAGTCCTTTGGAATCAAGCACAACACTGTTGACCCTAAAAATCACACTATTGGATTGGTAAGTCTATTATGACTTTCTAGTGCTAGAAATTTGGACCTCCTTTCCTGCAATTGGAAAACTAGAAACCCTTTGATAGTTATGGAAATTTTCTCTGTGTGCTTTTCTCTTCCTTCCCTATGCAGATCTACAACTATAAACCCTTGCTGCAAATCTACGCGCCCATATCTAATTTGCGAATTTACTAATCTACTCTACGAAACCTCTTCTCGATAACCACACTGCTTGCTATTATTGCTTGTAGGACAAATCAAAATTTTCCTTCAACCTAAACTAGATATAAATTTTCCATCCCCAATAGCTCATAGTGCCTATCTGGCCTACACAGATCTAGAAATAGTGCTTCAGATCTCTCTCTGAAACTACTCGATTTCTCTTCCTTTTTTCTCTAAGCCTTTTATTTAATCTTTAATGCTCTGATACCATGTGAACATTCACTAAACTATAACAACTATGTATTATTCCCCCAATTTAAAAATTTATTTGTCTTTGATTAAATTATTAATGACAAATAGCGAGCAAAACACCCTATGGAAATAAAATAAGAACTGAGAAATATATGCACAAAAAAAAAACAATGACACCATTATTTGGGATAAATGTCCCCAAAAAAACATCGAAGGGAGAACCAGTGCACTATATGAGGATTTTTTTTATTATGCGACAATTTGAGAATTATTACAATTGGTTTCCCAACTAGAAAACCTCCAAAAATACATTGGGAAAATATACTAGATATCTCGAATCTCCTTTGCAAATTAACTCGGCCTTCTGTGGCCTGCGCACACCCAAAAGTGAAAACTCACATTGTTGCCTGAAACTACCTCTATCTGAGATGTCCTACCTCCCTCTACCTATGGAATGAATTTTCTTTGCCTTCCATATACTAATCCAACCTCCAAGAGCTGAATCAAACCTCTTTTGGTGACTCATGCTGGGGGTTTCTAGCTATTCATACGAGTTGTAGTAGCTCTCTCTGCAGATAATTCAACAACCATTCTCCCGTCTCTTTAACACTGAAAAATAAATAGAAATCTCTTAAGAATCCCGCTCTTCCCAAATCTCTGTTGCCTCCTCTTGCTGATACTATTTCCTTGACTCAAACTATGCCCTCACTGAAAATTGTGAACCAATTAGCTTGATCTTCCTTGCTCACAACTAATCACAGTGATACCCTCTCCAAACCCTTCAACTTTTTCTTACAATATCTTGTTGGGATCTCAACAACCATGATTTAATCTCAATTGGTAGCTAAGATCAATTAGACTTCATCAATATAAGTCTCTAGAGTAATCTCGAACATCCTTAATTAATTAGCTTTAATTTACCACTTTTCCTAAGTTAAACTTAGGAAATATTTTAATTATGGAAAATTAATTTATTTAAGTTGTTTCCCAAGCTTATCTCATGAAACCTATTATGGGTTTTAGAGATCTCATGTTCCTTAGCCTCTTAACATCATCTGAGACTAGAACACCTGTTTGATGCTACCATATCCATAAAAAAATAACAACTTGAGCAAGGACGAGCTAATCTGCTCTTGTGGGATGTGTTGGCACTTGTCAACATTCAATAGGAAATCAAGGAACTGAATTCAAAAGAGAGGGGAAACTCTCACAAGGGAGGATCCACATAAATGTGAAAAAAGAAAGAATTTTAGGGGTGGTATTAGTAGATACATTGAGCAAAAGGAAATAGGATATTCAAGTCAAGTGATAGCATGACAATAAAAAGGCATGCATATTAGTAGTGCACATAAGGTACTAGGAAGGACTTATTGAAGATCAGAATTAGAAGCTATTTGAGGGACATTGAAGAAAGGTGAAGTTGTTGGGTTGAGAAGGTAGAATAACAATAGACTCTAGACTCTTACGCTACAGGTGGAGACGCTATGGCCTCTGGATTCCTGTAGTGATTGTTGGGTGGAGGTTACAAGTAAACTAATATTTGTTATATATCTAAAAATATAAATCAAAACACATTATTTAAACCTATATATTTATTTACACTTCTAACATCATAGTATTTGTTTTTTTATGAAACACTTGGGCCTTTGGACTTTGACACTGAGGTAAAATAAATAAAATGTAACAAAAGTATATGTGATTATATCCTTCAACCCTTTGTTGATGCATTTCAAACTCTAGCTCTTTAGTTACAATTCAGGATAATTTAGAACGAAGACATTAAAAGATGACAATGGCTCAAGATTTGATCATAGTCATAAATCACCTGGTTTAAATAATTCTTCCTAGAAATCTTCATCTTAACCGACTACATAAAATTGTTAGAAGGTTTGGAGGTGGTAAAAAATTTTCATGTTTTCCAGGGGTTTTAATCATGTTCAAACCAAGCGTGGAGAGGGATCAAAACTTGGGCATATTCAAACTAGGGGTGGAGAGGGATCAAAACTTGGGCATTTTCAAATCAAGCATGGAGAGCCCTAGAAATCTTCATCTTAACTGACTACATAAAATTATTAGAAGCTTTGGAGGAGGTAAAATATTTTCATGTTTTTCAAGGGTTTTAATTATGTTCAAACCAAGCATGAAGAGGAATCAAAACTTGGTCATGTTCAAACTAAGCACGGAGAGGGATCAAAACTTGGGCATGTTCAATCCAAGCATGGAGAGCCCAAGAGAGATGTTATAGTGTTCATAAAAAGTTAAAAGTAATAAAAATAGTTTTTATTAATAGAATCATGAATAACGTTTTAGATTAAAAAATCATAATATACATATTACATTAAAATATATAAGTAGAAACAATTAGTTAAGATCGATTTTACCTTATAAAATAGAATAATGATTATGTAACCATATTTAAATTTAATTAATAAACACTTAAACTTACAATATAAAAATATGTGTAACCATGGATATTCAGGTCCACTTTTCCATAGATATTATTAACTTGTAATTATGATTTTTTACAATACCATGGGCCAATACCAAGGCTCATCAATACAACATGGCAAAAAGCCATCTCTCATTTTGCACTCAAAATATTTTTATAAATATTTTATTTGAATTTAATTTTATAGCATTTTTTATTAAATTTAAAAGAAAAGATGTTATAATTACTTTTGAGATAAATCTGCACCTCTATCACAAGAAAATATGTAAGATATAAATAGTAGCTATAAATTAAGATCCATTTCACCATATATATTAAAATAATAATTTTGTAACCATATTTAAATTTCATTAATAAGCACAAAAAACTTAATACTTCAAATATAACAATTTTTTTAACCATGGATATTCACCACCACTTTACCATGTATATTATTAACCATACCATACCATTGGGACAATACTATGGCTCATCAATACCACATGCCCCGAAACCATCACTCATTTCACAATCAAAATAATACTTACAATTAACAAGACTTTTAACCATGGATACTCACCTGAGTTTACCATGGATATTATTAACTATACCATACCATGGGCCAATACCATGACTCATCAATACCACATACCCAAAATCAATCTCTCATTTCACAATAATAATATATATATATATATATATATAAACTTAGATTGGATGCTTCTTTGATTCATGATATAATGCTAAGATCTTCCGGAGAAATCACATAGAGAACATATGGTTACATGTTTCAAATCTCAATTGAGGTTCATCATCAGAACCAGGATGAGGAACAAGATCAACAGACCACTAATATATATCTCAGAGATTGGTCAAAAGAAAAATTAATAAGAAGAGGTTCATCATCAGAACTAGGATGAGGATCAAGATCAACAAACCACTAATATATATCTGAGCCATGGAACGATAATTTTCCAAGGGCCAAAAGAAAAAATTAATGAGAAGAGGTTCATCATCAGAACCAGGATGAGGATCAAGATCAATAAACCACTAATATATATCTGAGACATGGAACGACAATTTTCCAAGGGTCAAAAAAAAATTTAATAAGAAGAAACGTTAAGGGATAAAAAGTAAATTTCTTTTACTCATTTTTGAATTTTATTTTATTTTCTATTTTAACTATTCCTAAATTTTTTTATAGCAATTCATATTATTTTATAATTTATTCAAAAATATTAGTATGCCTCTAATATTTCTAATATTTTTATCATATATTATATTAATTTTAAATAATGGTTTGAAAAAAATAATATTTATCTAATCAGAAAGGAAACTTATATAATACAAATATTATTAATAAAAATCTAATAAATAAAATTATTTTTTTAATAATAATCCAATAATATTACAATAATAATATAATACTACTATCATCTGTTATGCGATATCATGGTTGAATCAGGAACATATATTTTCAATCAATCAATATTATACAATTAATATAATTTTTAAAAACTATTAAATACAAAAATAAAAATGAAATCAATGTAATTCAAGGATAAAGGTCCTAGAACAGAATACCCACCAACCATGAGAGAACAAGGAAACCAAGGGGGTTAATAACACAAAGAAGGGACCCACGAGTTGCTTAACTTCCATCCATCGTCCCTATTAAGAGTCTTACTCCTCTTTTCAATTTGAATGGTTTCTCTTAATTTTCGGTGATTGAAATGATCAACCTTTGCGAGGACCTTGGAATCCTCTAAGAAAATATGGTTCTTCATTAATTCAGCATGTTCTGCTAGAGCAGAGGAGCGGGTCCTACAATGTCTAAGGTCGATGCGTGTTGTTGAATCCTTTGTGAAATGCAACAACCCATCTCTGTAATGTAGGGGTTCCACAAGAAAAATGAATTAAATAAACACCCTTAATGCATTTGGGATCCATAGGGTCTTTGAAAAACCTTAAAGAACTATGAATGGTTTTCAATGGTCTAAAAGTGGAGCCAATCTTTTGTTTCCTCAGAATCTTAGCAATTTTGTCAATCGTCCCTTAGATAAAGGGAAGTTGGATACTAGAGGCTACCTCAACTTCTTTCTTAGTTATAGGTCCCTGAGTAGCTTTTAAAAAGGCTCTAAAACCCTAGAACTTATTATAACCATTCTTCTTTAAGACATTTAAGGGATGGGTTTTCTCATCCATCAAATGGTCTTCATGAAAAATCCTTAAATCCCTAGTAGTTAGAATGTTGAGAACCCCTAGTTTATGGGCCGGAAAATGATGAGATTTAGCATGAAGATACTGCTCACTACGGGTTTTCTTATGAAGAACCTGGTGGGAGAAAGAATTATCATCTTTCTTTGATATAAGAACATCAAGGAAGGGTAAGCTTCCATTAACGTCACATTCCATGGTAAACTTAATGGAATCAAATTGATTATTAAGATGCTCGAAAAAGGAAGCCAATTTTTCCTGACCATGGGGCCATAAATTGAAGGTATCATCAACAACTTTAAGACCGAGTATCGAAGGACATTTTTTTGTATTATGATTTTTAGCACATATGACACAAATTTCTATACTATCAAGGGGACATTCTCTCAAGGCATGTTTCTTCCTACACCTGGGATAGAAAATAGGTAATGCATCACTCTCGACTTTTTGCTTGTTTTGTATCTTAAGGGTATCTAGTTGTTCACTAAGACTCCCAAGAATATCTGTTTTGAAATTTTCAAGAAGATTTCCTATTTTAGCTCTAATTACTATTCAAGTTGCAGATTTACTAATTCTAGACATCACAAGGTCTCTTGGATTTTTACTAGTTCTAGACTACCCCTTGAAATATGCTTACTATTAGGCCCCTATACTACTAGTGTAACCACTTATTGTTATAGTGTAACCCTTTATTGTTATTGGTACAACCCCTTATTAGATTGTTGTACCCATGTAGTCCCCATATTGTTATTATTGTGCCCCATAGAAGCCCACTATTGTTATTATTGTGCCCTTACATAATTGTTGTTATGTCAGCTCTGATTATATTATGACCCCTTAGACTCCTATATATAGAAAGAAGGTCTTGTCATTTGTATCATCCAAGAATTGTTCATTTGTGTAATTTAAAGAAGGTTTCCCCCTCAAAGAGGCTTATTTCTAAGGCGTTGATCTATCTTTTCTATCTTTTAGTGACTTGGTTTCATAACATTTGGTATCAGAGCTTTGGATTCTAGGGTTTCGCTGCTCCAAATAGGTCATCGTGGAATTTTCGCTATAACTTTTTTCCTGCGACATTTCAGGAGCTACAAAAGAACCCATTTGAGACAAATTTGTTCTAAACTTCGGGTCCAAATATTAGAGCTTTTCTTGCTATATTTGCGTAGATATGATATGAGGAATTTAGGGTTTTTACAAGATTCAGAATTTCAACTAAAATATGCCATCATGGGATTTTAGCTATAACGCTTTCGCTACAATGTTTTAGAGGATAAAAAAAAAACCCATTTGAGAATAAATTAGTTTGAAACTCGGTTCCAAATTTTAGATTCTGTCTCTCTATAGTTTCGAAGATATGTTATGAGGAAGTTAGGGTGTTTGCAGACCCCTGAATTACATTCCAAAAAGGTAACCTTGGGAAAATTGTCATAACTATCTCTCTAAGCATCAGATTGAAATTTCGTAAGAAGTTATAGAAAGAGGATGGACTGTAGTTTCGTGTGTATATTTTTTAGATTCAAAGGTCAAAATAATGACATTTGGAACTCAATACAAGTTATCTCTTTGGAAAAGGTATATAATCAAGTAATCTTGGGAGATTGTGCATAACTATTTCTTGGAGAATCCAATTTTGATCAGACTAGTGACATTGGAAATAGGACACAGAGGGCTACTGCAGGTCGCAATGTTAGAATTGGAAGAGCTGAAATTATAGATTTATAGTTGTTTCAAGGTTAAGCTCCTAAAATCAAGAAAAGGCGATATGAGGAAGTTTGATGGCAAGGATTCGGTAAATTGGATACTATAGATGGAGCAATAATTTGTTCTACATGAGGTGCAACTGTTACAAAAGGTACACAATGCATCTTCATATTTAGAACCGGATCAATTTTTATGGTATAAAAGGATTTTTTCTCGTAAACCACTTGTTACATGGTCAATTTTCACGGAGGAAATGATAGCACATTATGAGGATACAAAGAGAAACACCTTCTTTAGCCCATTGATAAATCTCAAACAAAAGTGTTCAATTGCAGAGCACATTGAGGACTTTCAAAAATTGAATATAAGGGTAAATGATATTCTAGAGAAGAAAAGGGTTGATGTCTTCATAGGTACTTTAAAGGATAACATTCAACATGGGTTTGTCTTTGGGAACCTAATTCATTGGAGAAGGCATTTAGGTGGGCAAGAAAAATTGAAAGCGAAATTATGGAAATAAGGAATCCCACCACTCATGACTATAATTACGGAAGTGTTTCTTCTCCTAGCCTTTCACAACCTACAAGGTTTACACCACAACAATTGGAAGAAAAAAGAGAAAAAGGGCTTTGTTACAATTGTGATAGCAAATGCACTAAAGGTCATAAGCGCGCTGAGAAGAAATTATTTTACATAGAGTATGAAGAAGAGGAAGAAAAGGATCAAGAAACATCAAAAGAAGAGGATAAATTCCAGGACCCAACCCCAGAGAAAGAAGAAATGAATCCAACCATATCTTGTAAATAATTGACAAGAATTACCACTCCTCAAACTCTCAAGATAGAAGGACATATCAAGAAGAAAAAGGTTCAAGAAGTGAAAGATCAAATCGATAAAGAATAAATGAATCCAACCATACCTTGTAATGCATTGGTCGGAATTACCACTCCTCAAACTAACAAGATAGAAGAACATATCAAGAATAAAAATGTTCAACAAGAGAAAGATCACATCGAGCATCAAGAAATGAATCTGACCATATCTTGTAAAGCATTGGAAGAAATTACCACTCCTCAAACTCTCAAGATAGAAGGACATATCAAGAAGAAAAGGGTTCAGGTAGTGAATGATCACGTTGAGCATCAACAACAAGTTCTCCAACTTTTAAAGGATAATGCCACTTTGGTGCAAAATCGAATGAAGCAACAGGTAGATCAACATCGTAATGAAAAAAGTTTTGATGTAGGTGATTTAACATTTTTACAGCTACATCTTAAGCAAGCTATTTATGAGAAGGAAATTTTGGCAATACAGCATGAACTTATGAACTGGGGACCTTACTCAATGGGAAGACACTTCAAGGTAAAAGTGGATCATGATAGTCTTAAATACCTTTTAGAACAATATTGTCTTTAGAAGAATAGAAAAAATGGGTCACAAATATGTTGGGTTATAACTTTGACATCATCTACAAAAAAGGGAAGAACATTTTTGTTGCAGATGCACTCTCAAGAAAGGATGAGGACGTGGAAGCATTGTTTTATGTTATTTCTATTATCCAACTAGATTGGATAAATGAAGCAAGGGATGAATGGAAGAAGGACAAAGAAGTGTAGCCACTGATTCAAAAGCTGCAGAATATCCCAATTCAAACAATATTGCCAGAACTTGAAGAGGAAGGAAAAATCATATTGGAACCTGGAGCAGTCATAGAAACAAGAACTCGATATCTACGAAATCGATCAGTTTTAGAGTATCTCATCAAGTGGAAGAACTTACCCACTGAAGATTCTACATGGGAGGACAAGAATTTTATACAAAAGAATCAAGAACTACTCAAGCGTTTAGGACAAAATTTTTTGAAGGAGAGGGGCATGTTAGGCCCCTATAATACTAGTCTAGCCCCTTATTGTTATTAGTACAACCCCCTTATTATATTTTTGTATTGATGCAGTCCCCATATTGTTATTATCGTGTCCCATAGAAGCCCATTATTGTTATTATTGTGCCCTTACATTATTATTATTATGTCAGCTCTGATTATAGTATGACCCCTTAGATTCCTATATATAGAAAGGAGGTCTTCTCATTTGTATCATCCAAGAATTGTTCATTTGTGTAATGTAAAGGAGGTTTCCCCCTCGAAGAGACTTATTTCTAAGGCATTGATCTATCTTTTCTATCTTTTTGTGAGCTGGTTTCATAACACTTACACAAATCATAGATCTCTCCAAATGAAAGTTGATAAACATCTCCCATGGCCATTAAATTGAGAAGGTCAATCCATTCATCTATGAAGGATTTTCGAAAAAGAGGTTTTAATGTTTCATCATCTAAATTATGCATCTTAGCCCTTTTAATATTGCAAACAAATCTTGTGCCCCTGCCATTGTAAATTCCTCGTAGCTAATTTAAGGTTATATAATAGGATTGTCTAGCTCTTCTTTTTGTTCCTCTACTAATGGTATATTATAATAAGTTTCTTCTTCTTCCTCTTCAGTAGGAATATCTAGTTCTTGTCCTAGAAGTTTCTCTCCTATCGGAGAGAGGAAAATTACTCCTTCTATTGGGGATGTAGGTTCTTCAACTAAAACTTTGGTAGAGGAAGTTGGTGAATCTTTTGGTTGGATTTCAGATATATGCACCTCAGGAAGTCTATGTTTACCTGCAAATGATGGAATGGAGTATGATTGGATGGTGTGGCACCATGAAGTCTAGCGGGGGTGAGTGGTGATGCTGGAATTAAAATTCTACCTCTACTTACAAATCTACACCTAGAATCCATTTCTCTATGCATAAATGATTTTTACCATGCTTTAATTATGAAACTACAAAATTGAACGCACCTAAAATGATATGAAAAACAAGAATGGAATCCTATATACACCTCCCCAACAATGACGCCAAAATTTTGGGTAATTTAATTGTTCTTAAATTGCTTCATTAATTGTCAACCAAGGTTTTTGTATTTGTGAGATGTATGTGCACCATATATGCTAGGAATTATATCTATGGATTGAATTTATATATATATGAAATAACTCTAAGTATGGATAAATGTTTAAATTATATTTAGAAAGTAATCATGCACATTCTTTCTATTCAAAGTTACAACAAAACCTAATTACTTGATTGAATTGAAATCTATTGCCTGCAGAATCAAAACCCTATTTTTCTAATTGCATACTTAAAAACCTATTTCTACTTTCATAAAAGGAAATGCTAACATTAGATTGTAGGAAAATGATTTCAATGCTACTAGTAGAATTGAAAACACAACAACACTACTTTGAAAAAAAGAACTTCTATACTAATTGCACGAAAGGAAATTGCATAAAGAAAACTTAATTCTTAATTGTAGAAAGAAAAGAAACTACCTACAATTGCAGAAAGGAATGATAATGAAATTACTTGCATAAGAAAAATAAAATGAGAACTTGTAACTTTAAATGATTATTGATGTGCACAATTAACTCTAAAAGACATTTCTTTCACCATCTACGAAATTAACTGAGTAATGAAACAAAATTGCTAGAAAGAAATGCATATGAAAGTCAAATAGTTTTGGTATTTCTCTTTTATGATCACTCTGAGATCGAAATAAAAATATGATAAAAACATAACTGTAATGAGGCTACTCCAAGAGAAAAGAAACTATATAAATATACCACACCATGAGAAAATAGAAAGAAAACTAAATATTCTTGCAACTCACCAAGAGGCCCTCCCGTGAGTGTAAGTCTATCAGTGATCAACTGATGTCTTAGTCAAGCATTGATCACAAATGATTCTATTAATTTGAAAGAGAGTTTCATAATGATGAAAAAAACCACAACGTGCTTAATTTATGAACTGTCATTTGGGTTTCACCTTATGGATTTAATACATTTTCATTAAAAATAACTCAAGATTTCTATGCCAATAAGAAATGAAATTGTTCTGCCATCTAAGAAATAGATTTAAACTAGAACTTTATCTCCTCATGATTTTCTACTGAAAGAGAAAATCACAAGGGATTCTTCTCGAATCATATTCTTGTGATTGAATGGGTCTTTTGAATGCTCCCCTAATGTCGTTGTGATCTTCTGCTTATCTTCGCTTGACCGCTGCACCGTTATACTCAGAGTTTGACTCGTAGATCTCTTGATCTTTATAGCCTACCAAGTCATGCTGATGAGTGGTCATCCATGTGGTGAACATTTTTCATCTTAATACACCCTTCAACCCTTTGTTGATGCATTTCAAATTGTATAATCATGGATATGGCTACATAATTAACCATTAGCTACAGAATGATCAAGATTCTGTAATTGTAGAGATGTTTTCATTATAATTCATAAATAAACATAGATTCTAAGACATATTATTAGTACCTTTTATAAGCTGAAATAACCTTGAGTAAGTTAAGACTACAACAAAACTGGCCACAAAAAGATAAACAAGAGGGAAAGAGGTAGTAAAAATGGAAACAATTTCATACTTCAACACTGTGCCTGATAATACCAACTGCATACCATGACCTTATGCACGAAAACCATGACCATAATAAGCATACACAACAACACATAGAAACTGTTATGAAACCAACTCATAAAAAGATAGAAAAGATAGATCAACGCCTTAGAAATAAGCCTCCTTTACATTACACAAATGAACAATTCCTAGATGATAGAAATGACTAAACCTTCCTTCTATATATAGGAGTCTAAGGGGTCACAATATAATCAAGCTAACATAACAGTAATAACATGAGGGCACAAAAATAACAATAGTGGCTTTCTATGAGGCATACTAATAACAATATGGGGACAACAGGGGCACAATAATAACAATAAAGGATACAATGACAATAGTAATGGGGGAGTCACTAGTATTATAGGGGCATAACATGCCCCTATCCTTCTGAAAAGCATTGTCATCAACGCTTGAGTAGTCTTGGATGCTTTTGTATAAAATTCTTGTCCTTTGTGGAATCTTCAACAGATAAGTCCTTCCACTTGATGAGATACTTCGAAATTGATCGATTTCATAGCTGTCAAGTTCTTGCTTATGTGACTGCTTCCGGTTCCAATATAATTTTTCTTTCCTCGTCAAGTTCTAGAAATATTGTTTGAACTAGGAGCTTGTCACCTATAACCTTCTTTAAACATGAAACATGGAAAACTGGGTGCACTTGAGAAGCTGCAGGAAGCTCCAATTTTTATGCCATAGTACCAATCTTTTGCAACACCTTGTACGCACCATAATACTTTGGTGATAATTTATTATCCTTCTTAGCTTGCTTAAGGGATATTTTTTTATATGGTTGTAGCCGTAGGAATACCCAGTCACCTACATCAAAACTTCTTTCGTAGCGATGTTGATCTCCTTGTTGTATTTTGCGCCAATGTGAGGTTATCCTTTAAAAGTTGGAGAACTTGTTGTTGATGTTTGATGTGATGTTCCACTTCTTGAACCTTAGAATTTTCTCTTAAATATGATGTGATGGATGGTGGATGATATCCATAAAGTGCCATAAATGGGGTCATTTTTGTTGTTGTATGGAAGGAAGTGTTATACCACCATTCAGCCAGAGGCAACCATTGACCCATTGTGTCTGTTTATCAGATACAAAGCAACGAAGATATCCTTCCAAAAATTTGTTTACTATCTCAGTTTGCCCATCAGATTGAGGATGATAAGATGAGCTATGAGCTAATTGAGTACCAAGACAAGAAAATAATTATGTCCAAAAATTTCCAGTGAAAATGGGATCTCTGTCACTTACAATAATCTTGGGTTTCCATGTAGCTTTTGAATTGTTTCCATAAATGCAGTAGAAACTGTATTGGCTTTAAATGGATGTGATAATGCACAAAAGTGTGCATACTTGGTAAGTCTATCAACTACCACCATGATGACACTCTTTCCTTCGGACTTGGGTAAACCTATGATAAAATCGATTGAAACCTCTTCCCAACGTTGGCTTGGAATGGATAAAGGTTGTAATAGACTTGAGGTATTAATTGTTTCAACTTTATTTTGTTGGCAAACCTAACATTTTTCCACAAAATTTTGAATATCCAATTTAAGGCCATCCCAAAAAAATTCCTTCTTAACCCTGTGGTAAGCTTTTAAAAACCCTGAGTTCCCTCCTAAGGGAGAAGTGTGCAATTCCATAAGAATCTTTTGTTTGAGTTGGGAATTCTTACATAGGTATAACCGATCTTTGTACCATAACGGATCATTTTTCTAGCTAAATGTATCAGATGTACTCGGATATTGTTGTAACTTTCGAATGAGTGCCCACACTTCTTCGTCATTCTTCCATTCCTACCTTGCTTTGTTTATCCAATCTGGTTGGATAATAGAAATGGCACACAACAATGCTTCCACATCCTCATCCTTTCTTGAGAGTGCATCTGCCACAACATTTTGCTTCCCTTTTTTGTAGATGGTTTCAAAGTCATAACCCAACATATTTGTCACCCATTTTTATTGCTCTTGAGAGGATAATCTTTGTCCTAAAAGGTATTTAAGACTATCATGATCCGTTTTTACCTTGAAGTGTCTTCCCATTAGGTAGGGTCGCCATTTCTTAAGTGCATGTAGTATTGCCAATATTTCATTCTCATAAATAGCTTTGTGTAAATACTCTCCCTTGATTGCATGACTTTTAAAAGAAATGGGTCTTTCATCTTGCATTAAGACAACACCAATTCCATTTCCTGAAGCATCACATTTCACAATAAAGGTTTTGTGAAGTCCGGCGTAGCTAAGACTGGTGCTTGGCACATTGCCTCTTTAAGATGTTCAAAGGCCTTTGATGCTTCTATAGTCAATGAAAATGCATCTTTCTTCAATAATGTTGTTAGAGGTGTTGCTATTATCCCATAATTCTTAACAAACTTGATATAATACCGTTTCAACCCGAGAAATCCTCGCAGATGCTTTATGGATGTGGGGATTTTCCATTCCTTAATGACTTTAATTTTGCTAGGGTCTACCTTAACACCTTCATGAGATACAATAT
>APFE030583103.1:68347-85797 GCA_000404065.3 Pinus taeda | reverse complement strand
TGCACCAATACTACTGGAGTAGAGAAAGAAATTTGACTAGGTTGAATTATACCAGCCTCTAGCATTTCTGCAACCATATGTTCAATTTCACTCTTTTGGGCATAAGGATATCTGTACGGCCTCATGTTTGGAGGAACACTTCCTGGAATCAAATGAATAACATGATCATGATCAAAAATAGGTGGGAGACCTTTGGGAGTCTCAAATACCTTGGAATGATTGTCCAAGGCTTTTTGGAGATATGGAAAAATAGATGCTTTCAATGTGGGAACCTCTAGTGGACACAATTGTGCAATTACACCTCATTGTTCCTTCTTTAGAAGCTTTGTCATACCGTTAGAGCTAATTATCTTTCATAGTTTCCTTGCAATACCCCTTAATTCAACTTCCTTTCCTTCCACACAAAATTTCATGAAAATTTCTTGAAAATTAAAAGCTATTGTACCCAAGGAT
This sequence comes from Pinus taeda, assembly GCA_000404065.3. NCBI lineage: Eukaryota > Viridiplantae > Streptophyta > Pinopsida > Pinales > Pinaceae > Pinus > Pinus taeda. The sequence continues at coordinate 85,344 of APFE030583103.1, read as the reverse complement.
CGTAGTCATTGGACTCCTAGTACAACATCAGCACCACCCATTGGAATGAAAAGCATTGGGCTATTCAATACATATTCTCTCATGGATAACTTGATATTATGGCACTTTCCAGAGAAATTTATGGTTCCTCCACTTGCAACCATCAATTGACACTATGGTGTTGGATATAGGAAGCAATTCAATTTTTTTTTTATCTTACAATGAATAAAATTATGGGTACTTCCCGAATCAATCAACACTATTACGTTTTTATTCTTGATATGTCCTTCTATCTTGATAGTTTGAGGAGTGGCAATTCCAGCCAATGCATTACAAGATATGGTCATATTCATTTCTTCTTTATCTAGGGTTTGTTCCTGGAGTATATCCTCTTCTTTTGACATTTCTTCTTCCTTTTCTTCTTCCTCTTCACAATCTATGTAGAATAATTTATTCTCAACACACTTATGACCTTTAGTGTATTTGCTATCACAACTACAACAAAGCCCTCTTTCTCTTTTTTCTTCCAATTTTTGTGGTATCAATCTTGTAGGTTGTGGAAGGCTAGGGGCAACAACACTTCCATCTTTATAGTTGTGAGTGGTAGGCTTCCTGGTTGCCATAATTTTGCTTTCCATTTTTCTTGCTAACCTAAATGTCTTCTCCAATGAATCAGGTTCCCAAAGGCGAACCTCATGTTGGATATTATCCTTTAAAGTCCCTATGAACACATAAATCCTATGCTCCTATGGAATATATTTTACCCTTATGTTCAATTTTTGGAAGTCCTCAATGTGCTCCATCATTGAACCCTTTTGTTTGAGATTTATCAATTGGCTAAAAAAGGTGTTTCTTTTTGTATCCTCATAATGTGCTATCATTTATTCCGTAAAAATTGCCCAAGTGGCAATTTTTTTATGATAGAAAAGCCATCGATACCATACAAATTGATTTTCTTCCAGATATGAAGTTTCAATATGCACCTTTTGTGTTTTTTGCAAATTATGGAGATCAAAAAATTGCTCCATCTGTAGTATCCATGTTTCGGGATCCTTGCCATCAAACTTCCTCATAGTGATTTTTGGAACATGGTGGGTCTTCAATCCAACATTAGAGTCTATGAAATCATGATTAACATTTCTTTTCTTCTCATCATGAGTTTAATTTACTACCCTTTCACCATTAGTGACCATTTCTTGTAGCAACTTATTCAAATTTATCTTCAATTCTTCCATCTTATCGTCCATGCCATTCATCTTAACATCCATGCCATTCATCTTCGCTTCCATCATAGCATCCATGCAATTCATCTTAGCTTCCATGCCATCTATCTTAGCTTCCATGCCATTCATCTTAACTTGCATGCCATTAATATTAGCTTCCAAACCATTCATCTTGGCTTCATTTACCTTTAGTGAGAGTGAAATTTGTTGTACTTGGTCTTGTAATTTTGATATATCGTGTTGCATTTCTTCATCTTCTTCATGATTCATGCTAGAGATTTCAAGTTGCTTACTAGGTGTTTCCATTTTCTTTCTTCAGGGCATTAATTAATGCTAATAATTCTTCACTATTCCCTTTGAATTCCTTCAAACTAATTTTTCAAACCAATCTTATGCAAAATTTAAAAAAAACTACACACCTCTTTTTTCACTTTATAAGAGCTCGATATTGAATCTGTTGTATCTCTATAACTATGTATCTCAAATATCTAAATCTCTTCCTGTGGTAGCTGTTTGAGTCCTATTTGTAACCCCACAAGTCTGATCAAGTTTGGATTCTCCAAGGAAGAGTTAGGCCAAATCTCCCACGGTGACCTGCTTATAGACTGATTCAGTAGAGCAAACTTGTATGACGTGCCATGTGTGACTATTTCAACCTTAGTACCTAAAAATGATATAAGAAAACTAAAGACCATCCTCTTTTTGAAACTTCTTATGAAATTTTAATCTGATTCTCAAAACAAAAGTTATAACGATTTTTCCCAAGTCACTTGTTTGGAATGTAATTTTGGAGTCTTCCAAAACCCTAACTTCCTTAGATCATATCTCTACAAATATAGCGAGACAAGCTTTGAAATTCAGACCCAAAGTTCAGAACGATTTACGCTCAAATGCGTTTTGTTTGTAGCTTTTGAAACGCCACTGAAAAAAGTTATAGCGAAAATTCCACAATGACCCGTTTGTAGCAGCGAAACCCTAGAATCCAAAGATATGATACCAAATGTTATGAAACCAGCTCACAAAAAGATAGAAAAGATAGATCAATGCCTTAGAAATAAGCCTCTTCGAGGGGGTAACCTCCTTTACATTACACAAATGAACAATTCTTAGATGATACAAATGACTAAACCTCCCTTCTATATATAGGAGTCTAAAGGATCACAATATAATCAAGCCAACATAACAGTAATAACATAAGGGCACAAAAATAACAATAGTGGGTTTCTATAGAGCATAATAATAACAATATGGGGACAATAGGGGCACAATAATAACAATAAAGGATACAATGACAATAGTTATGGGGGAATCACTAGTATTATAGGGGCCTAACAGAAACTGACATGCATAACAAGTACACATATTTATCACACATTCATGAAAAACACATTTCACCCATCTACTACAAAGGGTGAACCATGCTCTGATACCACACTGTAACACCCTCCTCCCACATTTACCCAAGTAACTGGTCCACCAAGGTAAACATGTGATGAAGAGTTAATATGAGATGATTCAACTCGCCAAGAACAGTTAAGGAAGTCGAATCGATAAAACATAACCAAACTGACCTTCCTCAAAAGCTAGAGGACCCCCAAGGGCTAATAAACCACTTTAGGTGACCAACCCATTAGTTAACCTATTTTTTGACTAAGCTAGACCCCTAGTCACTCCCATGAGAATCCCTCCATGCAAATGTAATTGTCTAGTCATTCCCATATCAAGGGAATCCAACTCACTGCAGTCTTTTACAAGTAGTTCTGTGCGAGCAACCCCGAATTTTGAGCCACTTTTTCAAGGCTAGGATCAAGACCTCTGCCTGGAACTTGATGAAATTGTAAGAAATGATAAATAAAAAAATACAATGCTTCTAATGGAAAACTTGAACAAGGACCTAACTTGACTCATCCTGACAAGGATAGACATTCCATTGAACACATTGTGTACATGTAGTCTAGAGGTCATATAAACACATCTAAACCTGGGGACTTCATACTTAATTGAGATTCATCAAGAAAGTTATACATTCATTAAAATCATTTACTAATCAAAACATGATGAGAGACATAACTAAAGTCTGTCATAAAACCATGTTTATAACCAACAAATTAACAATGATAGAAAAACCATTATAATCACATAATAACAAGCCCATTACACATAATACAGATCAGGAAAATAACTCTTATTAACATATGAAAAATCCAAACAAGTCAGGGACTTCCACGCACCACCCAACTATAGATTGGGTTGAACCAAATATTTCCTTCATCCAATCACCCCTGTACCATATTCCAAGCATCAATGTGGGACTCACAACAAAACCAACCAGGGCTTCCTCAGGCTTTATCATGTATCCTGACATTATTGATTAAGGGATTTCTAGGCCTAAAACCCTCATATGTACATGTTGGATTTACTCTCTGTCTTGCTATTATCGGTCAAAGGATTCCTATGCCTTTAGGAATTTTCTTGAGACCACCCCATTCAATTTTGAAACCATTCGACAATCCAATTCAACCAAGTAAAAGAACCCCATCACACTATGGCTATCCAGAAATGGCAAGGCAAGGCTGAAAACCAATACCACACCTGGAAAAACCCATGTAAATTACAACAAGAGAACCAAATACAAACATGTATGTACCATGCATGCCAAAACTAGCAAAGAAATCATATATGCAACTCGCTACCTACAAGTAATGCCATTGTAGCCACTTGATCCAAGTCTTATGTGCTTTATCCTTGCTTTCCTTTTCTTTCCTTTCTCCGATGCTAGAGTGCTCCAAAAATTCTCTAAGCGTGCAAGAGTATGTGAGAGAGAGAATAGGGAAAGAGCTCCAAGATAAAATTGACAAAAGGTTGTGAACTGATCCTCATAAGCCTTTTATCAATGTGATCTCTATTTTATTCATTTTCCATTATTTTCCTCCCATTTCCTCCTCACATGCAACATGTGCTTTCACCTTCCTTTTCTCCTGATTTCCTTCATTTTCATAAATAGATTCCTATTTTCCTTTTCAAATCCTTTTCCTTTGCCTTTGCCAATTTCCTCTTAGCCATAATAAACCAAATGAACAACCTCTATGATATTTTTCACAACATTCAACTTGGAATACATGTCCCATGAACTTAGTCTTATTTTTCCTTTATTAATTTTGTTACGTGAATTTTTAACTCGTGGCTATTACAACATCAACTCGACCTTCTTTGGCTTGCATGCACCCCACACTGACCACTCACATTGCTGCCTGAAATGTGCTAGCTCTGAGTTATTCACAAAACCATGAAACTACCTATAACTGAGATGTCATACCTCCCTCCACCTTTGGAATGAGTTTTCGCTGCCTTCCAGACACTGATTTGACTTCTGACAACTGAATCAAACCTCTTCTGGCAACTTGCACTGGGGTTTCTAGATATTTGCGCTAGCTATAGCAATCCTTTCTTCAAATAATTTGACATCCCTTCTCTTGTCTCTCTGGCACTGGAAAATCACTAGGAATCTCTCAGCAATCCCACTCTTCCCAAATCTTTGGTGCCTTCTCTCTCTGATGGTATTTTCCTATCTCAAACTATACCCTCACTGGAAACTGTGAACTAGATAGCTTAATCTGCCTTCCTCACAATTGATCACATGGATACTCTCTCCAAGCTATTCAACTTTCTCTTACAATATCTTGTTGGGATCTCAAAAACCACGATCTAATCTCCATCAAAAACTAAGATCAACTAGACTTCGACAATAGAAGTCTGTAGAGAAATCTCGAACATCCTTAATTAATTAACTGTAATTTACCACTTTTTCTAAGTTAAACTTAGAAAGTATTTTAATTATGGTAAATTAATTTAATTAAGTTGTTTCCAAGCTTATCTCATGAAACCTTTTCTTGGTTCTGGAGGTATCGTGTTCCTTAGCCTCTTAGCATCATTTGAGACTAGGAAACCTATCCGATACTACCATATCCATAAAAAACTAACAAACTGATCAAGGACAAGGCAATTCTACTCTTGTGGGATGTGTTGGAATTTGTAACCATGCAATAGGAACTTAGGGAAAGGAATTCAAAAGAGAGGGGACACTCTCGCAAGGAAGGATTCAAATAGATGAGAAAAAAGGAATTTTATGGGTGGTATTAGTAGATATGTTGAGAAAAGGGTAAAAGGGGATTCAATTTAGGTGATAGCATGACAATAAAAATGTTTGCATATTAGCTATGCACATAAGGCACTAGGAAGGACTCATTGAAGCTTGGAATTAGGAGCTATCTGTGGGACATTGAAGAAAGGCGAAGTTGTTGGGTTAGGAAAGTAGAGTAGCAACAAACTCTAGACTCATGCACTACAGGTGGAGACTTTGGGTACTCTAGAACTTCTCATGGCATTTTCACAGGTGGAGACCTTGAAGGTGGATTATGGATTCCTATGAAACCTTTCAAGTGGAGACATGGTGTGATTTGGTTTTCTACCGGATTACAGGTGGAGGTATTGTGGGCTTTCAATTCATGTAATATGAATAGGGTGGAGACACCATGGGATATGGGTTTCAGTAGTGAGTGTTGGGTGAAACTTAACAATAAACTAATATTTGTTATATCTTTAAAAATATAAATCAAAACACATTATTTAAAATTATATATTTATTACACTTCTAACGTCATAGTATTTGTTTTTCTATGAAACACTCAATGCTTGTATTTGATTTTTTATGAAACACTTAGGGCTTGGACTTAGAAACTGAGGTAAAAATAATTAAAATGTAACAAAAGTATATGTGATTATATCCTTTAAAAAGAAGATAAATATCACATGTAATTTAAAATGTATAAAATGTTTATATGATATATTTTATATAGATAGGGTTTGATTTCTATCTCAATATCACTTCTTTTAGATTTGTTCTAATTGGCTATAGGTATTGTGTTCATTTGTGAAGATGTGGAAATCAGGGGTATCACTCTACAGTGTTTGTTTTGGAGCTTGGCCACAACCGAATATGGTAGGTTGGTTTTTGCAAAAATAAAGATGCATTAATATTTCCTTAGTATATCAATTTCTTATAATGTGATTCTAGTGGATTTTAGGTTGCTACTAATGTTACTACATTTAGAAAATGTCTATTTGGGGTTCTTGATTGTTGTTTTTCCAATTTTAGGTTGCTGCTAATGTCACTACATTGCCCAAATGTCTATCTGTGGTTTTTGAGTGTTTTTTTTCCATACAGAAATGGTGTAATTAGTTTTGGACGATACAAATGGAGAAATGCTTTGATTTCAAGTTGTTTTTGATTTGATTTGTATTTAATATTAGGTTTGATTCTGAAAGGAGATTTCAAGGAGGCTCCTCCTCTAGGGGCAATGGTGGGCAACGTGATCGTAGCCCCCAATTCATTACCAAAGTGGGAGACGAAGGGTGTTGTTAAATACATGTCTGCATCATCCCAAGAGAAGCAGAAGCAACATAACAACAAAACAATGACGAATCTAGTTCTTCCAAAAAATGGATCAGCTGTGAGATTGGGAAATGGTGGGAAGGTTTCCCAGAGGATTCATGGCCTCAAGAAGGAATCACTTTGCTTCCTTTCTTTCAGCGCGGGCAACACATGCGCAGAAACACAATCACTGAAAGTGACTGTGGTACCCTACGAACCCCATTTTGTTCCCATGGAAAGAAGTAGGTTGAAAACTTATGCTTGAACATTCACAGCTATATGTGACACCCACCAGATCATATTCCACAATTCAACTAAGAATTTGCAGCATCCCATTGCGGGCCCCTCATTGCTGGCATGGGCTTCAAAGAATTATAAAAGAATTATGTAAAAGAAAATATGGTGTGGAATGGAGACTTTGAAGAGGGTCCATATGACTTCCTCAATGACACCAATGACATCCTCATTTACTTAGACCACAAGAACTTTTCTCTTGAATTTCCCCTTCCCGGTTGGTGGATCAACTCCGTTAAACCCACCAAGTACATAGATTCTACCCACTTCGGGGTTCTACAGGGCAGCAGGGCAGTGGAGCTTCTAGAAAGTGTGTTGTACCAGTCCAGGTATGTAATGTAGGGGGCCAAATACCGCTTGAGTTTTGTTGTGGGAGATGCTGGCAACAGATGTAAGGGAGCCATGGTGGTGGAAGCTTCTAACGATGAGGAGAAGTTCAGGGTTCCTTACACGTCCAATGGGACTAGAGGCTTCACCGTTTCTACCTTTGAATACATTAATTGTGATTGGAGTACTACTCGTATAGTGGGAAAGATCCCCCATATGGAAAACACCACAAGAACTAGGGATGGTCAGAAATTTGGCTTTGGAATGGGTGCAAATTAGTGTCGGCTTAAAAGCTCTGGGTATATGCCGAGAGGATAAATGTGATAGACTGGTGTGGTCGAGAAGAATGGAGACCGGAAATATTATGGTGGTTGACATATATATTACTCTGTGTGGTAGAGGTGGCTGGTATATCGAGGATCCGATATTATATGCTTTCTAGAAAACTCACATTCCTTACAAAATCATACTGTTCTCATGGTTAGTATACCACAACAAAAAGCTCACATTGGATAGCTTGCAAAAGTGATAATGGCATAGGCCAAGCATATGTGTGATTTGCAAACAAGAGGGGGAAACAATGACCATATGTTCCCCAAGTGTCGACGCATGATCCAGGTATGGGAAAAATTGGTAATGCATTATAGTTTTCCTTATAATAATTTTCTTGACATTGCAAATTGTATGGGGTGGTGGAGTAAATAGAAGCTTGTTTGGAGGATAATTCTGCCCCTTTTCTTTTGGACTATATGGAAATAGAGAAATAAACACATTTTTGAGAACTCAACTAAGGATTTCAAACTGGTTTATGAGAAGGCCATATCTTTATACTTGATGTTTCCTGTACACGAGAATATTCCAAAAAAAAATCAAAACAGGAGTAATTGTCCTCACATGGTGTTCCCCATTGCTTTCTTTGATGGCGCGACACAAAATAATGTCTACGGTTGTGGATTCTGGATTGTGGTGTCAAATGAATTACAATACAGAGCCAACTGGGTTGTTGGTATGGGATCGAATAACAAGACCAAGGAAATTGTACTATGGGGCATCTTATGGCTCACAAGTTTTCTCAATATCCCCGACATCCATATATATGTGGATTAAAAGATTATTATGGATCATGTAAATGGCAAGGCATAGATCAAACCATATTCTCTTCTTCATTGGTTAAGGAAAATTGAAAGTCTTTGGTTTCAGCTCGGGAGGCCTCCAATCAACCACACCAGCAAAGAGCATAACTAGCTTGCGGATGAGCTCTCAAAGAAAGGACTGCAAGGAAAAGTAGGAGAAGTGTAGATGGATATATATATGGAGGGCAATATTATGGGCATCGTGGAGTTCTTGTTTCCATGATAGTATCTGCATATATTCTATGATCTTGTTTGTATAAATGATTTTCCTTTTTTTGTATGTAACAGGTAAAAAATGGAATCAGAGGGTGATATGGTTCTATATACGATTCACTATGAATATGGGTTGAAATGGTTTTATCACAAAGCTATCTTTATGGAATTAACTGTTTTACTATTCTCTCATATATCTGCTATTCCATATGCAGATCACATTTGGATAAACACTCATTGTATGTGCATGTTTGTATAAGGTCACTTTATAGGGATTGGCTAATCACACAACCTGGTTTATTTGGTCTTTTATAATGATACGAGCAAATGAATGTTGCTATGATGTACATGATCCATCTGATTATATAAATACAACTTTTTCATACTGAAAGAAAAAAAAAACAAAACAAATAAACAAAACAACTCTGTTGCCCCTGCGGTCCAGTGCTTGATGACGTCAAATTTGTTCCAATTACTCTAGTCCTAATTACTTTTTGCTATGGTCAAGTCCTTATCTCAAATAAATTTTGCCAAGGAACCTCAAATAATTAAGGATGCATGTGTGTTTATGGTTTTCCAATACCTAATGTTTGATCTGTATGATGATGGGGATTCATGGTTTTTCAATAATTCAATTCATAGGTTTCTATATATGTACCTCCATAAGAGTTGAATATCATGAGTATGGAATATATTTTCTTGCGTCCACATTATTGATAATATAAATAAACTAGCAATTGTCCCAAAAAGTACAAAGAGAGGCCAATAGGATTATTAAATTGGAATTGTTGAATTTTTCTAGAAGAGTTAATTGGTTTGTGGAAAACTTTGTTTTCTTGGACTGGATCATTGTGCAATTACTTTTCAAGAACAAATTGAATGTCTTATTTCATTTTATAGTAAGTTAATTACCCAAAATCAAAAGGTTAAGTTAATTACCCAAAATCAAGAAACCTTTATAGATTGCCAAGCATATACAAAGAATACATCTCATTCATATGCAATACCAAATTCATCTTTTCTTTCTTCGAGTAAAATTTCAAAAGCATGAACACATGCCATTTCATATGCACAATAAACCCAAATTCTGAAATTTCAATGCTTGGATGCATCCCATTCATATGCTACAATAAACCCATATTTTCCTTAAATTTAAATCTTTAAACACATCCATTCATGAGTCATAACAATGCCACAACATTATCCCCATTCAAAAGCAAAGAAGTAGCAAATATAAACGTCAGTGTTCCACAGTGTTGACTGCGCAAATCAATAATTTCCATCTGGAAAATCAAGAAAATAAAGACGATGACCAGTTAAGGAGATGATAGTGACCCTTTCTCTTGCCTTCTTGAGTCGCCTTTCGCCCAGGAGGCTTCATGCCCGCACACATAAAGAAGAATGTCGACTTCAAAAGCTACAACGTTGTCCTACAACCTAACAAAATTAGACAACCCAGTTCCGGAAATAGAATCTGCCTAAGATTTCCCAGTGGCAATCTGATCAGAGTTTTTGCATAACAGCGCTAGATACTTTATGCGCCCTCTACTTTATAACCCATATACAATTTGCGCCGCACCCCTAAACCCTGGAAAACCTGGTTTTACCCACACATAAGTCATTTTTTTCTTGAGAATATACACATAAGTTTCTTCATACGCATACTCCGATACAAATCCTCATGGGGTACTTTCTCCACAGTGAAATAATTAGGACAAATCTACCAAAAAAGTTGATGGGCTTCGTATCTGATAACCTAATAGAATTACATATTCGCTCAGAAAGGGCATTCATGGTGGAAATCAAAGGCTCCACAATGTTCTCCAAATAAACAACATCCGTGACAACAATGAAATCAAATGGAGGCTTCAGTACCTGAATCCGCTTCTCGTTGTTCCAATAGAGATGAGAAATCTTCACCCTTCCAACGCGGGATCCCGGTTTTCCGGCTGAGGCGAGGGAGGTCACCGCCATGTTTTTATCTGATAACCTAATAGAATTACAATATTCGCTCAGAAAGGGCATTCATGGTGGAAATCAAAGGCTCCACAGTATTCTCCAAATAAACCACATCCGTGACAACAATGAAATCAAATGAAGGCTTCAGTACCTGAATCTGCTTCTCATTGTTCAAATAGAGCTGAGAAATCTTCACTCTTCCAACACCGGATCCCGGTTTTCTAGCAGAGGCGAGGGAGGTCGCCGCCGTGTTTTCTTCACGTTGCGTTTGAGGGCGGGCAGAACGGGGGCGATGTCGGTCAAGACCACGTTGAGGCCGAGCAGGGCTAGGCCCATTCCGGCGACGCTGCAACAGTCCCGAGTTTGATTCCGCGTTAACAGGCACAATGCCATTTTCTCTGCAGTCTTCTGGCTGTTCAATGGGACGATCTTCTTCTGACCATAAGTAGGAATCCGGTATCTCATCATGCATTGCATTAGTTGCTGAAATGCTCTTGCAAGTATGAGACAAAAGGTTCATCTTAACAGCGTGTACCTGTTTATCAAATAAAAGAACGCAATCCCTGAATGCGAAGCGAAGGTAATAGGCAAACGAACGCTAGCGAGTTTGCGTGTGGTTTTCCATGAAGTGATTGCATATGATGAATCTTTTTGCAGATTTATCACTGCCATTTGGGAAGAATTAATAAAAAATAACTGGATTTCGATCTGGTAATTGGATATACGAAATCGGCTCATCTTATGAAAAAGCAGTAAAAATATCTTGCTATGCATCGGAGGTGAAAAGAAGTCAACTCAAATTATATTTGGAAAAATCAGTGACACTTCAAATCAACTGTTGAAAATGTCTCATGTGATGAAATGGAACAGGGTAAAAAGTGTTGACTATTGTTGATGAATAGAAAAACCTATCGACCTAAATATTCAACTTCTTAACCATAATATAAGGTTGTTTCATTTTATACACAAAATATTTAGTCACTAAATACGTTCGCAACGCAATGACGTTAACTAGAATTTATAGAATTTTGAACGTGTTCCTTACGCCTCACGCTTCATTTTATCAGATGGTAGATGTGTCTAGCGATGCAAATGCAAATATTGCCATCCAGATGTGCTCTCTATATCGAAATAGAACCGGGCCATAATTGGATTATGATAAATACTCATTTTTACATCGATCACAATAAATATTCGTCTTTAAAATCTGGTTTTCGTATTTAAATTAACTTGCTTCATCAAAATAACTCAATTGCTTCCTTAAAAAGTTCATAAAGTCATTTGGGTTAAAGGCATATATTGTAATGTCCTGGCCTATTCTTTTAAACGTTTTCACCGGTAAAATCACATAAAACTAAATAATAAATAATTTACTTATTAAAAATATATTATAATTAATTAACTTACTTATAATAAAAAAATAATAATTAATAATTTACTTATATATTTTGTTCTCAAAGTATATTTTTCTATGGGTATTTTTGTTCTTTATCTCATATTTATGGCTTGTCCGAAAAGCGTATATTGTGGTTTCATGTATGCAAACCCAACCATGGTTAGTGGCTTGCCCGAAAAGCTTACATTATCATCCCAATAGCTACCGGGAATAGGAAGAAGAAAAATGCTGGTAGAGATGTCCAGTGCGAAGTAGATTTGTATGGGTAGAAATGTCCGATGTGAAGTAGATGTGTATGGGTAGAGATGTCCAGTGCGAAGTAGAAGATGTGTATGGGTAGAAATGTCCGATGTGAAGTAGATGTCCAGCGTGGATGAGATGTCCAGCGTGGATGAGATGTGGAGTTAAATATGTGAATATTTTTTAAATGTTTAGATTATAAGTATAAATATGTTATGTTATATTATGTTATGTATACATTTTTATTTAGTGAATTACATTGAAATAATAAAATGATATTTTATAATTAAAATAAAATTGAGAGAAAATAGTAAATTTCACAGTTTTCACAACCCATAGTTTTGCCATGATGTTCTTCTCTAATGGTTAACTATTATAAAAACAAAAAATAAAAATTAAAAAAATAAAAATAATTAATAATCTTAATACAATTGAGATAAAGTAGTAAATTTATGGATGGAGGTTTTTGGGATCTAGAGTTTCACAACCCATAGTTTTACCCATGTTATTCTTCTCTAATTCTATTCACATTATTTTCATAATAATATTTACTATTTATTGCTCTCATTTTATCATGGATTATCACTAGTGCATTATCGTATTAGGTAGCGATATTATGCCTTTATGTTAATTCAAGTGTTACATGTGCATTTATCATGCATGAGTAGAGTTTAAGATTACTTCCTTGCCACATTCAAGGTGGCTACATTGCTATTATTTTGTTCCAAGTAACTTAGTTGCAATATCAAAAATTCATTTTCACAATATTCCTTCAATTTTGGCTTTTATAACACTGTATTATACGTTCATGATGTAAGTTATACTCTTCTGTGTACAATCATGGGATCCTTCAATTTTGGCTTTTATAATACTGTGTTACAGGTTGATGATGTGTAAGTTATACTCTTCTATGTACAATCATGGGATTCCTCCCCTTTACGCTTGTGTGTACAGTGATTTTCTCACACTTACTATGTTAGAAACTCATTTAAATATGGTTGACATGTCAGATCCAGTGGAGTGCTAATAAACAATAATGTTTGCCTCAACATAGGAATAGTCAATTATCCAGTGAGATCTCTCACATAGTGATCATAGTTGTTACCTTTATTTTTGGTTTACTTAAAGCCAAGGAGAATTTTCTTATCTGGTCTCATGAGGAGTTGCAACCAGTGATAATAAGTTCTTTAGCCACCAACATAATCTAATGAGATCAATTATGCTATAATCAAAACATTATCAACATTCTAAAACCTCAAATTCAGCTTACTATTTTTCCAATAGATATTATTTTGTTCTTAATTCAAACGGACCAAATAATGTCTACATTCATTATCTGCCAATCCTTTCATGTAGGAGTATTATTTTTTTTTTCACGATTTTCCTTAATTTATTACCCTTCATTCTATTCTTTTCCATTGAGATAAAGAAAATTATAGGTCCCAAACTAAGGTATTATGGAATGCTTAATATCAAGAAGATAATAAGGAACTCCATCACCCAATTTTTACTATTGTACTGCCCCGACGTACCTTACCAATGAATATTCATCCACAACAATCCTGGTTTTACGTCCTTTTGCATACTGCAAATTATTGATCAAGGTGTCTCAGGCTGTAAGCATTTATTTGTTCCAATTATTCATTTATCCACATCTTACTTATGTCTATAAAAGTCATATTAAAATTCTGCAAGTACTTATCTAGGGTCGCTTTGGCTGGAGATATGATGCCCTTTCCATATTTAACAAAAATAGGTACGTTTTGCCAATATACTACAACATTATTTATCATACTTCAAGTTTTACCTAAAATTATATATGTAGTTACTCAGCCATTTGCTGGTTCTAATTTTTTTTATCTACCAACAATCCTTCAAGTCTCATGAGGACAATAGACTCCCCAGAATATTGAATACATACCTCCATTGTTGTGTATATCTTATCATGCATGTTATATGTGCATAATCTCCTCTTTCCTTTTTTTTTCATTCCATTTTCCATCATCGACCATGTTAAGATTCTGCTTTCTGTGATTTATGGTTGCATCAATTGACTATAGTTTATAATATTCTGTAGTGCTACTAAATTGCTTATGGAATTCTTGCCTGCATTCCATCCTGTTGTATCAACTTGGATCAATCTTTACATATTGAAATTACTAGTAACAGTCATAATCGAATTCTCTTTTCCTCTTTATCTCAAAGGAATTTACAAAAGTAAACCAATTAACGAATCCTCCCCTGCTTCAATATATTTTTTTATTTGGAAGATGCATAAATTCCTCCAGGAGAGGCCATTGTATTCCTTTTTAGAAGGTTTCCATATTTTCGAAAATACCCCCAGTCTTGCTCACTTTACTCTGGTGTCCCCAGTTCCTTAATTATTACTACATGGATTTCTTCTACGGGATATGTTATTGATTCCACCTGATGTGCTTACGTACTCTTTCAATGTAGCATGGCTCATAAAAAAATTGTAAAGAAAGTCGTTTTTTAAGAAAATTTGTTTTTATGTACTATGTCGATTAGAGGGGAGTTAGAACAAAGTAGACTTATGTTTCTTTTAATATTCTTATCCTTATTCTTCCAACAGAATTCTCTTAGTGTTTTTTATTAAAAGTATGTACCTTTTAAAGGTCTTTTACATTGTTGCATGTTATGGGTTAATGAATGGCTATTCCATCACTGGTATAGATTTCAAACATGGACTTATTTTCAGTTCCTACATAAATAGATTGAATTCTTTGATCATATTAATACCTCATTAGATCTATTTGCAATTATTTTAATGTGGCTTCTTATTAATGGTTTATATGGTGAAATTAGTGGTAAAAATGATTTCCTTTTTATTGACTAGTGTGTTGAAGGGGATTTTTTTTTTTTTTAATTGTGTTTCTATTCCCCTGTAGTTTTAGTTTTCTTACTAAATTTGAGCTTTGCAAATGGAACCCTAACCATGAAATTCCTACAACCAGGTATTGATGAGGCCCACTCTTTCACTTGTGTCCCTAGCTATGTTCTTGTAGTTCTTTATTAATGGTTATGGTATTCATAACATTTTGTCGTAGGGCTTGTTGAGCCCTCTTGGGGTATTTTCTCGTGGTTCGATCTTAGAAGCTATGGCCGAAATAGGACAAGGTTGATAAGTATGAGCCCAAAGACTAGTTAATTCTACGGTTTAATTATTCTCTTCTAAGGTTACACATTGATTCTTCCTCTCTCGTACTTGGCAGGAATTGCAACAGACCTTAGGTTTCAATGGCAATATACAGGTATTGTTTCTATTAATTATTTTTAGCATTGTAGTATTCTTTTAATGGGAATTTCCCTTTCGGTCCTCATCTAACCCTTATTAGTTAATATTGACAGGTTTGCAAATGACCCCCTCTTCAACACATACTTCGATTGATTCCATCAAAGGTTCCAGGGTTCAATATTAACTTGTCTTCCCCTTCTGTATTGCAAGTCCGAAAAGAGACCCAACCCTAATGGTGTTTTGTCGAACCTTTACTTTGCCCCAAGGGGTTCTTTTTCTATAATGGGTAGATTAGGATTGATGTCAAGGCCTTCGCCTTGTGTCTATTTTGAAATTAGAAGTGGTTTGATCTATTGGGTATAAGATTATTAATCCCTCGCATTTGAAGGTTAAAATCTATGGATAATATGTTTTCTTTGGGTTTCAGATATGGCCTTGCGGCCCTAAAAATTACTGTACTGGATATATATATATATATATATTTTCAAGGTTTATCAAACGGTAATTATTTATTGACTAAGGAATTTCCTGATGGTGATATGAGGTATAATTAAAATTTATGGGTTTGGACGGTAACAAGTCCTTATGGTTCAATGTGTCATGCACATTGCTATGTTCTTCTTAGATCCAGGTGGATATTGGTGGCCACTCACCTATTCTGCTTGAACCCCCACCATTGTTTCTTTTTAGTATCCTTAATTGTAGAAAAAATTCTATTTTTGGCAGCTTTTCAGGTCCTAAACTTTTAGACCTATTTTGAGGGACTAAAAGATGTTTTTAGGGAAAATGGAGAGATAAAAAAATTCCATAATTACTTTATTGGCTTGTTTTCAACCTCATCTCTAATATCTTTGAAACAAGGTATTATGGTAGCCAAACGAAGATCATATGCCAAAGTTACGACCTACGGAAGTTGATGTACCAATTTACCCAAACAGGGCCCATAGTTTTTGTTATGCTTCTTAACCTGCAAATGATACCCAAATACAGAATATGCGAAGGAAAGAGACCGAGAACACAGAATATGTGAAGAAAAGATATCCAGAACATAGAATGGCAATAACTTTATTATTCAGAGAGTAATGTTCACTTGCCTCTTCGAGGGGGCAACCTCCAATAGAGCGCGCTCGATTACAAAAATAAGACACGATGCTCCTCACAGGGAGTTTCTATCCTTTATATATGACTCCTACGAGTAATACCACGGGACAATACCGCTTATTACTAATACCATCTATCTAATACTACGGCCCATTTGCAACTAACTGTGGTTCCTTTTTTAATTGCGGATTAACCACTTACAATTATTAATATGGGCTTTATTGACTCTTGACTATGACGTGGTCCCATTACATAGATAAGGGGGTTAGGGTGGGACCCTAACATGCCCATCCCCTTAAGACTAGCCTTGTCCTCAAGGCTGAAGCTGCGGAAATTGCTGCAGAATAGTGGCTGGTTACCAAGTTGCATCTTCTGGAGAGGTGTCTTTCCATTTGACTAGGACTTCCTTAATCATGCGGCCGCGCAGTTGCTTGACTCGTGTGTC